>JBAMIG010000010.1:25013272-25033003 GCA_037177335.1 Kiunga ballochi
TAACGTATAACGTTTAGATCTACGATTTATTATTTAGATCTATTTTTAGGTGTATAGATTTAGATTAAATATTTAGATTGAATTTTATTTTTAACATATACTGTATACATGAAACTGCGTATAAATTTACATTTTAAATTTACAAATTTAAAGTTTGGAAATGGATGCTGAATAAAAAAAAAGGTAGGAAAAATGATGAAAACATGTCAGCAATCATTTAAATGTCCAATTTTACACTTAGGCCATGCATAGTTTTTTAAGCTGCTTTTGTTTCTGTTATTTGTTTGCTTGTTTTATTTCTTAAAAGGATTTCTACATAGGAGCGCCTGTTTCTGCTGTGCCTGCTGGAAATGTAAAGTTTGATGAAATCATAGAAATAGAAACTCAGTCATAACAATGACGACGTATAAAAGTCTGTTAAAGAAAAAAAAACTGTTTCTCCTCTAATTTTACAAGAAGGGAAATCGTTTCAACCCAATAAAATAAGGGACTGATATGTCCATCCTTAGCTACGAGGCAACGTTGCCGTGGAAGCCGCAGACGCCAGTCGTGAAGGACCAACCTAGTTCCAAAAGCCCCCCCTGACAGACAGGCAAATCAGCCAATCATAGGAGATCTTACCAAATTAGTGGCTAATCAGATCTGCTAGGGGGCGGGGCTAACCCAATCCTCAGGACAAGAGAAGGTAACTGTTAACCAAAAGAGTGTCAGATCTAAAGCCGTCGCCAGCGCGTGCGCGGCACGTTTACACTGAAATAATCCCAATTGCACGCTGGTGGTTACACGAGAGTTAAAAAACCAAGCTATAGACGGCATTTTTAGCACATCCAAGGATATTCTGTCCTCACAGCCACAAAGGAATTGACTGGGTCGGATCTCGCTTTTTGGGGTAAGTCTGTGTGCGCAGCTATGAGCTGGCTGAGAGGAATGGCAGGAGGAGGAGGGGAAAAACCTTTATCTGTGCTTTTTAAGCTTGCTTAGGGGCATATCATCAAAGTATATTAGCTAGTCAGTTTCCAGTATTTGACACTTCAATGAGGGATGTAACCTGCTATGTGTCGCTTTATGAGGAGCCACATGACCGTTAAGCTGGCAAGTATAACGGGACGGGATGTAGGACAAGAGACCCAACAACTGTGGCGATGATGATGATGATGATGATGAGACCCACTGGCCACACTACTATGCACGTTTAGTCTTCTTTATATGCAGAATATCACGTGGGAGTAAATTTAAGTGATAACTATAACATTATTTTGCATGATCTGGCTTTCCATGAGGTGTTTTCTGCTCGTGCACACTACTGTCAGTGAATGCACACACATCCCTCTTGAATGAAAGGTTCAGTGACCAGTGTAATTAAATTAATTAAAAAAAAAAAAAAAATCGATGATCTAAATGCTTCTTTTCTTACATGCATGACAGAGGGACAGAAGATTTTTTTTATTTGCGCCTCAGTTACTTGATAAGTAATTGGACAAAGTAAATATAACCTTGCTGGATTTGCTTTGAGTCTCAGACTTTTACTCCTTTGTTTCCCTGCAGTTATTCTCCAGTGGAAGGACTTGCTATGGAAGGAGGGGCCATAAAGTAAAACTAAACCAAGCAGCTCAAAGCTCCATTGCCACTCTGCAATGAGTTTTCTTCTCCTAACTGGATGAAATGTCTTGAACCCAACACGCTGCATCATGGCAGGTTTCATCTCCACTCTGGGTTTGGTGGTGATGCTCAAGGCTCTTACGCATACCCAGCATGCACGGTTTCTCTGGATAACAGTTTTGGCAGCTGTGATCGCAGCGGGTTCACCTGTCACGGGTAAGAAAATACCTTTTGGTGTCACACACAACATGATCCACCAGTGTTATGCAACTAACAAGGTCTGTGTTTAGTTTTCCATTTAGTGTCAGTTTATAAGGGAAAAATACTCTTCATATATCTTTTTAGCATGTGAAACTAATAATACTTTATTGTTAAAAATATGGATCATTGCACCTGATTACTTTTAGGTATCCGTGGATTATTTTGCTCCTGGTGATAGCTGTGTTATATACTCTGGTGCATGGACATTTTCAGAATACGTGACACGCCTCTAGATGCTTAACACAACCATAGTCCTGTTTGTGGCCCACGGAGCAGCTGCAGTGAAGTAGTTGGGGGTTATAATGTGCCTCACACAAGGCCAATTTAACAGTCATAAACATGTATTTTAAAGCTTCAGATCTACTGCTTTTTACGTAAAACCTTACATTTCCTTATAAAGATAGATTTATACAATAAGGGAGCTTTGTTTTCCTGCATATGCAGTTTTCTTTGCATAAACACAGCTTTTAGTCAGTTTACTTCTGCACTTCCTGTTCTTCATGTGAACTGTGTCTGGGACCTTGCATGACCCAGCAGCATCGGTAATCATAACGGGGACATCCACATGGATTTTTTGCTCCCCAACAGCAAACTGAAGAGTTAAAGCAGCTTGTGATGACTGGAGAAAGAGAGAGAGAGGGTCTAACTCCATCAGTTAGTAGGGGTTTTCCTGGATTAGATTCATTCATGTTGACATTATCCCATCAACACACCTCCCCGACACGTCACCCAGGAAACAAAGCGTGTTTTAAGTGTAGCCAAAAACTCCTGATATTATGTGCTAATAGGATTATGCAGTGAAAGGCCAGGGTGAAAAGGCTGGACAGGAAATCTGGAATTAATCATTCAGAAAGCCGTTTTAATAAGCTAAAAGCTGCAGAAAGTTATTTTTTAGATTAATGACAAATTATTTGGAATGACATGCTTCCTTGTCTGTCAATTTTACTGCTATTGATTTTGCAGAAAAATACTCTTTAGCCATGTTTTCAGCCGTCTGAAGAGCTTGCATACATTATTGATATTGCCATTGAATTATTGATATTTCTGCATTAAATATATCCCTTCCTGTTCCTGAATATTTCCCTAGCCTCACTATTTGTTTGATGAATGATTATTATTCTTATTATCCCTTAATACTTGTAGTATCTCCATAAACAATGTTCAGGACGGGTCAGAAAAAGAAACAATTAGCAAGTTTATAATCAGCAGAAACCAAAGCATCAATACACAGAGTAGACATAAATATATAAATAGACATTAAACTGTAAAAGTAACTAAGATATTGATATCAAAGCGTAAAATAATTTCAAAGCAAGATGGCGTTCACACAGAGGCGGGTCCGATGGATGCTGACCCGTTAGCAGTGGTATTAGACTGATCCTGCAAAGCTCAGCCCACATTCTGCATTAATGTACCAAATTTCTGTTTTTGCTTTTCACATCATTTATTTTGATTTGTGGCACATAGAGAACCAGTTTCATTCATTTTTCTGCTCAACTTTGCTTCTATTAAACACTTTGCGACATTTATTTCCCAGTGTGTAAAAGTGGATTTGCTTTTTTCAGTTTTCAGGATTTGCTTCGTCGTTATGTGCTTCAGCTTTTTTATGGTCTGTTATGTGAGTTACAGGTTAGTTTCATCTGTGAAGAGGAAAAAAATCTGTGCCAGTATAAGAAGGTGTTTCTGTGATGTGGTTTTGCTTTTAAAACCAATAAGAAACCGTGATCATAACCGGCTGTAACTGTGTTCTGCAAACTAAATACACTGTTTATTAAATGTTTTATTAAATCCTTTTGGATGAAATAAATTACAATGCAAAATCGACATACCAACAAGACACACACTTACGCACAAACACACACACACACACATAGGCAGCGCTGTTCGAACCAGGAAATGTAAAACACTGAATTTAAATAACATGTTATTTAGACACACGGGATGAAAACAAAATTTAATAATTAAAATACTATTTTAAAAGAAACTGGAAAAAAGGTTTTTCATTCATTTTAAATAAAAACAATCTGCAAAATGTTTCCTTATTCAATCAGTAATTTACGTATTCCTCTTTTTTAGTAGAATATTTATAAATTGCAGAATAAATAGTTTATGTTTGTGTTCGAGCTGAACCCGGTCTTCATCCAGACATGATGCAATGCGCACATATGCAAGCAGCGGCTTTAAAGATGATAAAGAAGCTTTGTGGCTTACAGTTAGAGGAAACATCATGGATTTATTGCTCATCAACGCTTCCAAAGCAGCCAGCTCGCACAGTATACTGGTTTTTAGCGCGGCTGGACATGTTGGGTGAAGTTGCAGCTGTATTTGTTATTCATGCCACAACTGTTTCTAAAACCATCAGTACCTTCACTGACCATAACTGCTCCCCCGAAAAAGCTGCTATTCTTACTACAACAGTAGTAGCAGTGGTGTTTTACCCTAACCCTGAAAGCAGAGCCGTGCAGAGTGGCAGTAGCATCTAAAGCCATGGCTATAACCATCGAGACGATCCAGACATGGCAGCAAAGAAGCTCTGCTGTCTGCTATCTAGCTGTTGGAGCTTTAGTTTATACTGTCACCACTGACAAACAGACTAACGACCATAGATGTGCGTTTCCACATGCTTGTTCAAGGAATGACAAGCTGCAGCAGATATTCCCCCATGCAGTGATTTTCCAAAAGGAGGCTCCTGTTTATTTGCGTAGTTAAACCCTGGTGATCTTTTTCTGATGTTAATCTATACAGGAGTGGTGTTTTAAAGCAAAACATTGCAGGAGGATTAAATGCCTCTGCTATACATTGCATAGTGAGGAGATGGGTAGAATTGGGATCGTTATTATTTCTCCTTTTGGGGCAGAAACATACTCTTGATTCTGGCCTTTGGCTTGTAACACAACCCATTTGTTGCTTTTTTTTCAGCAAATTTCAGAAAGTTTGATTGAAAGCCCTTATTAGATTATATTAAACTTCTGTTGAGTTATTTTCCCAATAGTTTTGGTTCCTGTGTGTCCATATATGGTCGTAACAAGTGAATTATGTTTCCCAAAATGTGAAATAAAAGGTCTAAAGGAAGTTAGACTCATTCTTTAGGCAGGTTTTAGGCATAAAGTATAAGATGGTGACTGCACAAGTAAAAATCCCACATTTATTTTGATAGATTTAAGGATTTAGGCTGTCAGATTATTAAAAGATCATAATAGATCTTTTACTTTCTTTTCTCATTTTTAGTGTTTGTACAATGGCTCATTATTTAAAGTGATTTAAAGTGATGCTGTTTTAATATGTGCCCAGTAGTTTTTCTATGTGCCAGGTTCAGCGCAGCCGGCTCAAGGCCAGAAAAGTCCTGTGTAATTAGCAGTGCGGTCCGTGTGAAATCTGATCTTTGCGGGATGACAATATGGCCATTCTTTATTCATTAGTGCTGGAAGGCAGATGCAGATCAATGGTTGGAGCCTATCAAACACCAAATACTGGGTCCTGTTGCTCTCACCAGGCCTGCCGCCTGACCAGACTCATCCGTTGGAAAGTGGCCAGTAAGCTGAACTGGTATGCTACTGACCGGCCCTTTGCAGCACATTTTAGACCCTAGTGTCGGCCGCTGGTCTGCTGATTCGAAGGGCTTGGTAGTTAGTAGGACTTTCCAGGATCCATCTTTTAAAAATGTATTTCAGTGTTTGTAAGGTTCATCATGCTGTGGCGTTTGTGGTCTCATTTATGTGTCTGTTTTTTCCACCATTACCTGCTTTACAGTTGTTAGTTGCCTTGTGAAGGTACTGTAGTGGGAGCTAGTGAATGTACATCTGTTGTTAATTATGTGTACCCTTTCTGTGTTTAACCAGGGCAGGTTTCCATAGTTACAGCCTTATTTACCAAGAACATTTCTTTTTTTTTTAGATGTATTTATTCCATATTCTTTACATAAAGTTATTTACTCTGTTTTCTGCTCTTTAATGACTCCTTCTGGATTTAACTGACGTCCTGAATGTAACATTTGCAAGTAATTTAACTTTTCTGTTGGTTAACGTCACGAAATTACGTCTTTTTACGTCCTCTTTATGTCTTTTTTACGTCGCTTATAGCGAGTCGTCTCAAAGAGGAGCTCGTAGTTTAAAAACCATGTGAGAAGCAAGTTCCTTCCCGACTCATCGGAGTAAAGAGACCCCCATAAAAAGTTTTATTTAGTAGAAATGACTTGCTTACAGTTATTCCTGTGAACAGCCTGTTGGAATTTGACAGAAGGTAACTCTGAGGCCATATTGTGCTGAACCCAAATCACTGCATGCTCTGATGAGCTGCAGCTGATTTATATATTTATCAGAGCAGATGGTGCGGCTCAGCTCGGCCTCTTTTCACATTTTCCATGCTAAATCGTTGTGTTTTGGCTTTTCTAGCTTTAAAATGACCATTTCCTGTCCCGAGTAATGCCTAGTAGACTTAAAAACAACTTCCTAGCAACTTCCAAGAGAGCGACACCTAACCCAGCCGACAGTGTTTGTTAGCCCAAGACTTAAAAATGTGTCCTGTGGGAGGATGGACCCAAAGTGGAAGAGGGTGCTGAGTGATGCCGTCCTCTGCACCTCTCTGGTTACACGTCTTTACCTTCCTGTTTTGGTAAGAAAATCAGGACTTAAAACAGTTTAGAAGTGCTCCGGCTTGCTAATGTGTGTGCAGTTTTTCTCATTTAGGTTTTGAATGACGTACTTATAAGATGTAAACTCGGTTATGTTGTTTAAGCTTCATCCATGAGGGGTTCGAGTAATTCCACCACCCAAATGTTGTGGAAAGTCAGCTGTGTCTGCAGCTATTTGCAGGTTTAGTTCAGATTTCCTGGCATTCTCTGTTACGGCTTTTCCTTTTTCTCAATCGGACTCTTGTACTACTTCCTTCCCCTCCCCCATAACCTGCCCCCCCTTTTGACCTCGCCTTGCTCTTATCATACAAAGTATTTCCCTCAGGAAAGACTGGCCGGGGTCACATGAATATTTAATGAGTTTTGGAGTATTGTCTCATCCTTCTTGGCATGTTAAAGCACAGAAAGTTGACATGAGATGATGGCTGCCTTAGCATTCAGGCTAAGTCTGTTAATAGCGCTGTGTTTTATTGCTTTAAATGAGTTCTATTTGTCTCTTTGTGTTGGATGTTGTTGCTGCGTGCACTGCAAAGCTAATCTGGCTTGTTTATAATAAATGCCCCTTTTTACAGCTTCAGATGGTCTTTTTTCCTTCCTATCAGGCGGCGGCTTGAGCTTTGGCAGAGGCTGGGATCTAATTCAGCTCCACTGATAAAAACAATGGAATCTTTCCCATCTTAAAAGCTTCCCTGATAAAGCAAATGTCAGCACTGCCATATCTTGATTGTTTGACTGGTCTCAGTGCACAAAGCTTTTTGCCCGTCATGCAAGATGTTCTGCTGCAAACAGAACCATGTGTGGGGTTGGAGTTAGCCTTAATAGCAAAGAAGCGCTTCCTTATGTCTCCTGGTTTTATTAGTTCTACAAACCTTATATTCTCTTTGTTTTATAATAGTCTATATGTTGTAAAGAGTTGGAAAGCATATGGAGGTTGTGTCGCTGATGGTTGGTGTTTTACTGGTTTAGCACCTTTATTCTAATAATAATAAAAAGGTTTGTTGTTAATAAAAGTTCAGAGAGCCTGAATACAACATATGTAGGTGGTTTTATGATTTTACTAAGCACCTTTTGATATTTTCATTGTCTCTTTCTGCTTAAAATGAACTTATCTGCTAAGTCAGTGGTTTCCAGTCAATCCTTTTGCCTCATTCTTCCCCCTTCATGCTGCTTCCAAAGCGCTGAATGACCCGATACTGAATGCATGTTTGGTTTATGCTTCACAACTTAAATGATGCTTTCTGCCTGCTGCTTTCCTCTGATAAAATTAATGATGATTAATATCAACATTTTTTATATAAATTAGATTGAATCATCTGCACTGTTGCATTTGTCAGACATGTCTTATTAAACTGGTTCAAAGTTTTTGCTTTTCTGCTCCTAAAAACTTTGTTTTACGTAAATCAAATACCTAAATAATAAAAAAAAAAAAACTTGAGCAAATACGCCTCAACTCATCTCTGTATGGACATGGGCTTAATTAAATCACTGTGGCTCTGAACAGGTAAAGCCTCGGGGGCTCTGTTCTCTTTGGGGGACCATGAGTTACCCAGCTTTATCCAGCTAGCTGTCTGAGAAAAAGCTCTAACTAATTAGGTTATTGTGTAAAAATCCATTTAGATCTGATAGATAAAAGGACAGATTTGCTTTGGCCTTTCTTATATGATCTCACAGGTTTTGGAGCTTGTTTACATTTTTTTAATTTGCATTTTTAGATGAAACAAATTGTGTTCACTTCACTGAGACTAACATGAAATCGATGCACACTTCTCTTTTTAGAGGTATGTCTGTCATTTATTCCCATTGTTCTGGTCTCTCTGAAGCGTTTATTAAAACTTAGAGCTCTAGATGCTCTATGTTTAGTTCCCCGTGCAGTCATCACAAACTGCTGAGCAACTTCTCTCAGTTTACCTGCTGGAATTAGTGGCAATATAGTTTTTCCTGTGTGCACACTAAGACTGCCACAAGCTATTTCTTTCCATATGGTATCATGTTGCTAAATAACAATGATTAGCTTCTGACTTGAGGTGTTATTTATTATCGGTGCGATCTAAAAGTGACAATAATATCTCATCCAGTAACTTTATGTTGTACAATAAGGGAAAAGACACTGAGCTAAAAAAAAAACCCAAATAAATCTTTTTTTTTTTTTGTGGCAGAAATCACTGCTACATATTCAGGTGTTAAATAGACTCAAAAATGAAATGAAAGCAATCAAAATAACCCACAGGAAAAGTTTTAGCGTGCCGTTAAACTTCCCAAGATGAAAGCAGAAAAAACAACCGTTTAACAAACCTGTGCTTTGCTGTCGTACTGCAGTGGAAGGAAATCTTTGCTTCATAAAATACCCTCACACTCCTGTGCTTGGTTCTGTTGTTGGGCCATAAATTTCTGGTGACGTCACGGCCGTCTGGTATGGCTGCTACTGTGCGTTTGTTAAGGTCAGAAAACCAAAGAAAACGCTGAAAAATAAATGATTAGCCACTTATTAAATTAGTCATAATAATAATCGTGGTATTCACACTTTTATCAAGTTAGAAACATTTTATATATATATATATATATATATATATATATATATATATATATTTCTTTGCTGTTCTATTTTGACATGCTCTGTATGTAAACACATTCTTTCTGCTTCACTGGCAGTAAAACGCTGTCCTGACTGCCCTCTATGAATGGAAATGTTACACGTTGCTTAATCGTACTGATGATTGTGTAGATGCCGTCATCCCGTAAGATTTCAGCCAGTATTTATCCTGGACCGACTGTCTGGACCCTGTGCCATAAGTGTTCATCGTGGTTATTTTATTCAGCATGCAGGTCAGCTACCGGTAGTAATAATCTCCTGTTGTCAGGAACCTTTTAATGTGATTGCTGGCTGTAACTTAAACATGAACCTGGAGGCATAAACTGAAGCAAGCCAGAAGTGTCATCTTGTGCTTCAGTGTGGACAAAAAGACTTACAGCTAAACTAAAAATCATGTGCAATGTGGTGTGCGGTACTTTAGAGAAAAACTAACCGTATATCCACACCATGCCATGTAGTTCTCTTTATACCACTGAATAACCATTTAGGAAAATGGCCAGATGGAGTCGAGTCAAAGATAAAAAGGAAATCACGACTTGATGCAAACTAAAGGAGTAAGATCCGAGAGCAGACACAGAGGAAGAGTTTCAGCAAGGTTTTTTAAAACCGAGGTAAAAAGTGTTTGAGGTGATGTGAAGAGCAGACTGATGTGCAGAATGCTGTCAGATAAGTGTGGAGATGAGCAGGATTGCTGGAAGGCAGCTAAAGAGGAGCAGAACCTGATGCAGAAAACACAATCCCAGATATTCATTTGATCGCAGGACAATGAAGCACAATTATATGGGACAAGCAGGAGATTCACACAGTGTATTACACAAGTCAGGACGGCCTCTGCTGCACGTTTCTGTTCATAAATTTCTCTTTCTTTTTTTTCAGTAAGTTTTAGTTTGGTTTTTAATTAAAATGTTACCGTAAAACAGGGTCTGCTAGGGAAAGACAAGTCCTGAAATAAGCAATGGCTTTAGAGCATTGGAGCATCTTACAGCAGCACTGCTGCTAATTTAGCAGAGGTAGAATTAAACATGCTTTTCCAGCAGCACCCAGAAAGCCGCTAGACTTCTCGCTAGCTGGAAACGGTGTCGGCAGCAACACTGGATGACCTACTTCTGCTATTGGTGCAGATTCAACTGTTCGTGTCATTTAAACACACAAAAAAATAACTTGCAAATTAATCTCAATATTAGTTTTTTGTTTAAAATAAACAATATTAGTTTTTTTATGATATTGCTGTGTTTGTGATTGGAGCTTAATTTTATTTAAAAAATCTTTCAAATCTTTCAAACAATAATTATAGGAAGTCGCTGAACGTCTGGGGATGAGTGGTCTGAAGGCCAGGAATGATGTCCTGGGAAAGATAAATGGATAAAACATCAAACACCCAGGCAGTCATGAAGAAAATGAACCCTAACTGGGTTTAGGTGTGCAGGCCAGTGTTATTTACTGTATCTGAGCTGTGCTTCTGAGTTTTATGATGTCTGAAGATGCGCACATGAACCTGGGGTTTAATTTCGGTGATAGGCTAAACAATGATCAGCCAACCAAGTGGAACGCACTCATGTTTCAGGAACAGGTGGCAACGCAGCGTAAACCTCGAGACCTTTGTCGGTTTTTGCCTCCTGTAATGTCAGCCCCAGTCCAGGCCGATCTCTGTGAGCCTGGTTACCGTCTGCAGGACGGAGCAACTGCCCCCTATTCTCTGCGATGACTTCATCAGCATCACCGCTGTCCCCTTCCTCACGATTCTTCAGCCATTGCAACAATTACACTTATCGTGATTACATGGATATTCTGTCATTCATGCATGTTTATTTGTCCTAAATGGGACGACTGGTTGTCACTGCTGAGAAGGGCTGACATTTTGGGGTCACATACAACAGTTTGACCTCAAACAGGCTTCGGGGGAGGGGGTTGTTTTTTGTTTCCAGTCAAATAAATAGACAAATGCTGATGTGTTTTTTTTTTATGTGTGTTTTTAGCCCAAAGCCACAGCACTATGGATCTACCTCCTCTGACCACTCTGCGTACACAGAGACTGAAACAGCAGCAGATGCTGCATCTTTCTCAGCTATTAGTCGTCTTTGCTTTTTTCTCTGTGTACCAGATGTTGCTAGTCCCACTGCTGTGAGTTTTCCTCACATTACTGCTCAGTTGCCTCATGCACGTATGTACGTTTGTGCACGTGCATCTGCCCAGCAGTGCCACGTTGGCTCAAACGCTTGGCACAGCGGCAGGATAAAAAGACACTTCCTTTCAACTGGATTCAGGTAGCGGTCAATCCGGGAGGATTTTATCTGAGCACAGTTCAAACCGTCTGCTTGTGGGAAACAATGTAGTCAGTTGAGTCTCTGTGTCTGTCCATCTGTGTTGATGTGAAATGTTGGTTTTTCTCTCATGGTTCTGAGTGTTACTGCATGATTATGCAGAGCTTTTATAAACTACAGAGCAGCCATCTTTCCAGCTGCTGCTAAGCTTAGAGCTTAGTTCCTGCTGAGAGAAGTTTTAAAATGTAAGTTTGCTCTGATCCTGTTGATCAGAGATTTACGGCTTGTTGTTTTCATGACCTCTGCCTGCATCCTACTGTTCATCCTGTCTATCCAGGATCAGCTTGTGTGTCACTTTTTGGTGGAAATGCGACCATGTTCAAAGACTTCTGCAAGCAAAGCTATGGAAAGGAGTCACTGTCTCATGTATTACTGCTACATGGAACTGTTACAGTCTCTTCCATCAATAATTTAAGGATTTCTTAAGCTCCCAAAGCGTTTCTTTAACATAACCGTGAATGTGCAATGTGATCTAGGCCCTTCCAAAATGTTGTCATGGATGATGTACTGTTATGCACTGCAGAGTGTTTGGCTCTTGAATCCAGTTCAAAAAGCTTTGCCTGACCTTTATTTGCTATTTTCTACATTATAGCTTTCTAATGTTACTCTTGAGGATTTTGATGATGTGTATAAGAGGTAACATTGCTTCCTGATGACTTGAAAATTACACCTTCCATCACTTCCAAGATCAGCAACCATCATCAAACAAATGCATGTAAAGGCTCTCTCTGGGGTGCATTGGTAAAGTCCCAGACAGATGGACTGAGTGTGCATGTCAGCATATTCCCATCGTCTGGAACTGGAAGAGAAAAACTGTCATTATCTACAGCTTGGCTTCTTTTTGTTGCCAGTAGTTGGACTTAAAGCAGTGATTTAGTTCTTTTTTGGCTCCACAGAGACATCAAGCAGTTGTTTCCATTTGCCTGTTTATACAGCCTGCATGCACTATGCAATATTAAGATGGTTCAATGTCAGGGATGTGAAACTCCAGTCCTTCAGGGCTATTATCCTGCAGGGTTTAGATGCTTGCCTGCTCCAACTGTTCCATTCAAATGAAATGGATCTGATTTAAATACTGCACAAAGATTATTTAGAGTTTGGTGTCTTGAAGTATCTAAAACCTGCAGAATGGATTGTGTGATTCAGCTAAAGGTTAAAACTGATTAAGGTAAATAAGTTACTGTCTATGAATTAGTGATGGATCGATTGGGGATAGCATGTAATCAAAGACGCCTCCTCCTTGTTTTCTTGTCTTAATTTCTACCTCCTTACAATCGTTTATATTTTTGCAGATGAATCTCTGTTGGACTCTACAAACCACCCCATGGGATTTCTTAAAGATGTCCCAACAGGATCATCGCCATCAGCCTCACCAGACTCACCTTATACTAGCTTTGAAAGCCTGGAGTCACCTGGTGCCCTGCCATCCATTTCAGAAGCAACTGCTGAAACAAGGACTGCTGATGCAAAGCTTTTCCACTGGAGTCTTACTGCGTATGAAAGGTCCAAACCCAAAACGCCAAGCAGTGTCCTTGTAGCGGAGCCGCACACTCTTACAACTCCAGTATTAAAAACCTCAGAAAGGGTTCTGGGATCTGTTCCACAGTTTGAGGAATCGGCTAAACACTACACAGACTGGAAGAAGATGACCAGGACCAGTTCAGACAAGATGACTTTCCCAATACCCAGCCCTTTACAGACAAACACATCTGGAAGTGCTCCTCCTTTTACAGGATTAGCACCTCACCCAGGCCTTCATTCTGAGGAGAAGGTAACTTCTACCAAGCAGCGGGGTGGGACGTCCGGGCAAACGCCTCCGACCACAACCTTAACAACTAGCCAGCCTCTGGAACCCCCAAAGCGGACTCTCTCTGACTTTTTGGCCCATGACTCTTATAGTCTAATAGATGATTCAGGCCAACCGACACCCAGCATCAACGTCTGGATGGACAGCAAGCCTGTATATAACATAACCGTGTTGCCAGATGAGATCAGATCTCCTGGGTATAACGTGCCTTTCATCACACCCCATCGTACAGCACCTTTATCTGAACCTACTGAGGCATCTCCAGAGGACTTATATCCCGCCAACACCATGGATGTAGACTGGGGGTCCGGAGACTACCTGGAGACCATATCTTTCTATGATTCAGACAGAGAGGAGTACTCTCTGGTCACCAAGGTACCCTCTGACCCGTATGACCTGGAGGACTACACAGAAAGCTATGACACATCCTTTCCTTCCAGAGTGGGAATATCCCCTTCATCCTTAATCCCGCCTCATGTCTTCCCCTCTCCCAGTCTCACGACAGCGTACAGCGCCATTGCTCCACATAAATCCATTTATCCTTCCTCATTTTCCACAACCACTCACATTAGTCTCGAGCCTACTCCCACACCCAGCAGTGACATGACGGATGAATCGTACATAGACTGGGCAGATACCATCACAATTCAGCCGACGGATGTCCTCTTACCTGACATGAACAGCTTGGAGTATTACACCACTCAGCTGACAAAGGAGAGCAACAGTTCAGAAACTGCAGCAGAACATGGAGGAAATGTCACAGCAGTGCTAATCAATACCACAGAGATCACACCCACCACTGGCTTTCCCAGTGAAACCAGTCCGGCTGAAGAGTCTTCTGGTGATCTGTCAGGGATTGAGCCTCATGATGAATCCACAGTAACAAGCACAGCAGAGAGTCCCCAGCTAATCAATAACTCCCAGCCTTTTCTGGATCCATCTATAGTCCCAACCCACTTTATTGATCTCTCCGTCTCCACGTGGGGTGGCCAGGTATCCACCACAGACTTATCCTCGTATATACACAGCGTAGGTGTAGGAACTGGTCTAACTCTAACAGAGGCTTTGCAACCCAGTGCCACGTCATCGCTAGCAGAAGATCTGACATCTTCTTCCTCTCTGTCGGATGTGCAGTGGTTTATTACAGACTCGTTTTCAGAAAGCATCCTGCACGCAACCACCGTCTTAACTGCAACCATAGCTTTCACACCTATTCCCACTCAACCCGCTTCCAACGACACCGTCAGCGTAACACAACTAATTCCTCAAGATGCAACTGAACAAACTCTTAATATGACTTCATTTACGACTGATTCCTCCACACACAGCGTCACCTCTGACCCCCCGGTTATGTTGGGTGATCAGGGCTCGACTGAAGACGGAGCAGGCATCCCAACCACAACAACCTCCATCCCAACAAATACTGATCTTAATACAGTCTCTGCTGCACCCACAACTCCAGCTGCCATACCGACTACTCATCACGCCACAACTGGAGCTAATGTCAGCACTGAAACCTCGACGAGAGTCAGCATCGTCTCCACAAGCAGTAATAAAACCACAACTACAACCACATCAAGGCAGTACCTCTGCAAACATGACAGTCCCGCTTATCTGACACAGATCGGTGAGTTTGGTTTTTTTTGCTTTATTTTTCGCTTAAATCTGAGAAGCTAAAGGTCTAAAACACTGAATCTCTGCTTTCTGTGCCAGCTTTTCCCTCTGGGGCTACTGTCGGATATGCCAAATCCCAAATCAGAGACATACTGAAAGCAGAATTCAACAAGTCAGTGGAAGTGCAGGTAAACACCTGTTATTTATGTGTATTAGTGCGTATGGAGCAAACTAGATGTTTGCGTGATACACAGTTAGAGACACAAGCATCCCCTGAACTCCACCTAATATGTATCTTTTATCTTTTGTAGGTAGTAGACCCTCCACCAAAGTTTCTGTTCCGAGTGGTGTCAGGTCCGATTGTGTACACGGCCATATCTGTGATTAATGCTCTACGACGGTCTGGACGCCGTTTCCTGTCAGTGTCTCCCAGCTGGAAGGTGCCAGACCGTAAATATCAAGTCCACACAGGTAAAGCAGCTTCAGCTCACGTACGAGAAGCAACAGACTGTAAACCCTTTGAATAACCCGGTACCCCCCTTTCCCCTGTGCAGTGCTGCAGTTTGTTCCTGCTCACGTGGATGTGCGGTACTGCAGCTTCAGTGAGAGCACTGAGAAAGGTTTGACTGAGGCCTTAGCTGAAGTGCGCCGGCGCTCCATGGAATCGACCAACTTCACAGTGCATGTAAGGGAACTGCATCAGAGGAAAGCAGCATTCCTGCTGATGTGTTTTCACTGGGATGCTTTCACTGTGGCTTTAAGCTTAATTAGCCAGTCACAATGATCCAAAGACCGCTAGCTGCTGTGTCAGAGCTCACTGACTTCAGTGGAAACCGTAGGTTGAGGTTTTACATCTAGTTTTGCTATTTGTGCAAACAAGCTGAACACGAGTTGCTCACTTTAGGCCTGACGAAGCAGGTTGCCACAGCTATTTTACTGCCTGCTTCCTGGAATTAAGAGCCCGGATAGTGAAAGTGTCGGTGCACTTTATGCTCTCAGAGTGAACACATCAGACTGATAGTGCTCTTCAGGTAAAGCTGCATCATCAGAGGAAAACTCTTCACTTTGTCTGCATGTCTGTAGATGACTCTGCAAATGCTTCTGCTAAGAGTTGTAAACCATCGCGGGGTTCTGGCTGCAGCTCCAACCTGATGCTTCCTCATTTGCATTTCCAGCATTTGCTTACTTTCTCTGTTGCTTTTTTTTTTACATTTCCCTGTGGGATTGTAACTTGTTTCAGATTGTGAATATCACTGTGGCTGCACCCAAAGATAAAGACCAGCCAGCCAGGAAGCCGGTGGACATCACTTTCACAGTCACTGGTTCAAGGGGTTATCTGTTGGGGTCAGAGGTCAGCAACACACTGATGATGCTCACAGTGGTGGAATTTACCTTTCACATGGGATTTCCTGTTCTACAGATAGCAGAGCGTGAGTTCAAGAGGGTTGTTGGGAAGCCATTACTATTATCAAACCTCCTCGTTGTGTCTGGCTTATGTCTGGTTTTAATTATATTCTGAGTCTGATCTCAAATAATGAAGTTTCAGGTAAAATAACTATGACTCCTCCAACAGCTTTTCATTATCCAGAACTAAACACCAGTCATCTTCTTCGCTCCTCCTGGGTCAGAACAGGTACAATCATTCCCACAGAGATTCCCAGGAAATCTAAAACCCTTCATGGTACTTATACTATTTCTGTTTTCTCTTTTCAAAGTGCTTCTGGGTGTGCTGGACCAGAAAGTGGGTGAAAGGACATTTCAGGCTAATATGGAGCGTCGGGTGGCAATGCTACTGGGGGAAGCAATGGGACTGGGAAGACGGGTTAAAAGAGCCACCACTGTAGGCAACAACAGTGTTCAGGTAATGTTTTAAAGATGTCTTTAGTTTTCTGTCTAACTGCTGAAACCATCAGAGGATTGTTGTTCTCCCAAGGTGTTTGTGTTGTTCTGTATGTTCTGCCTTATTCCTTTTACACACCGGAAGCGTTAAATGACTTTTCAGAAAGAAAAAAAAACACAGCATTATTCTGTTTCTATCATCATTTTCCTCCTCGCTGACTACAGAGGCATCATTATGGCTGTTGCCATGTCTGCAACCAGTGAAAGCCTTACCGCTTTACTAATCAAGCACTGGCTTTTGTGGGTCCTCTTTGCACCTGCTCATTTCATCTCTAAGGGGACAGGATGTCGCTCTGTCTCCATGGCAACAGCATCCCATTCACCCTAGGAACAAACCACTTAAAGATTGCCACCTAAAGGGGCTCATTTCCCCTTTCTCCTTCCTTGTTTTTGCTTTGTTTTTTTGTCTTTTTTGAGGGGTGGGGGTATTTACTCAATGGCACCTGTGACCCACAGAGCAGATCATTTATTTATGTGATGCATGATTTAAGAGTCGTTTCTGTAAGAGACTCAGAGGCATAAATGGGGTTGGAGGGGGGTTAAAGATTTTTAAGAATCTGATTGGATAACAGAGCTTTGCTCTGAGAGGTATTTATCAGATCTTTTTAGGCCTGAATGCATAAGATGAACACTAAACGAAGCCACTGTCAGAGTGATGGACATGAACCTCTTATTTGGACCTTTCTTCCTCTCATAATGTTCTCACAATAAAACCCACAGAGAGAATTTTTGTGGAAACAATGGATTGAGTTACTGCAGAACCTGAAGTGTCTGTTTTTACTTCCATGATTAGATGTCTAATTTTAGTCTTTGGTAACATTTTTACATTTCAATATGATATTTTTTTCTTTTATATCCCAGTGCAGCTATACACAGATTCATCATCACATAATTAGGCTCTTTGTTGCCTCGGCAGTGCACCAAGGAGGCCTGGTTTGGATTATTTACTTTTGTTTCAGAAATTTACCGCTCTCTGTTTGATCTGGTTTGCTGGAAACAGCTCAGAATGTACATCTAGGATCTGAGTGACATGGTGCATCTCAGATGGATGACCTGGACTGTCATGACAGAATAAGTGTAGTGTTATCACCTATGAGAATACCTTATGAGCCTGTCTGGACAGATATAAGAGGAAGCTGGGGGGATGTGGTAAAGCACTCTTTCCACTCTAATAACCATGCATGGACTTGATTTGACCCTGGATGAGGGTGCACAGCCAGCCATTTTTCTGTGTCAGTCCAGACATGACCTGCTCTTTTGCTTTTCAGTAACACAGACAGCAGACTGCAGCGTGTCTCAGGACCCCCAGCGGGAGTCTGCAGCACACACACACACACACATGCATCCATGCATGTATGCATCCATGTTGAAGTCAACATGGAGAATATTTAAACTATAATTTAATCCGACTGCAGAACATGTAACCCTGTGATGGACTCGCGTCCCGTCCAGGGTGTACCCTGCCTCTCGCCCGTTGGCTGCTGGGATAGGCTCCAGCCCCCCCACCGACCCCGTTAGGGACAAAGCAGTAGATAATGGATGGATGGATGGATGCAGAACATGTGTTGCTCATATGATGACACAGCTCCTGTAATGTGAGTCTAAATGCAATAACAAAAAAACTAAAGATAATCTATTTTCCTGCCGCATAAAACAAATAGTTGTTTTTGTAATGTGTCTCTTGCATCACAAACTGAGGAGGTAAAGGGATGAAAGTTACAGTGAGGATCCACATTCTCCATTAGAAAGCCATTTTTAGTGCTGACATCATGACACAGTACTCATTAAATCTTTCATCAGACATGTTGGTCCTAATTTAGAGAGCGATCCACGACTCCCATGTTCATTTCTTTCCAGCTGTCTGAGGTATTTGCCTCTTCAGTGCAGCAGACGGGAGCAAAATGAAGACGTGCACTTAGAAACGATGTCCCGTTTATAACATATAAGAGAAATGCTGAGACTGAGAAAACGGAGTAATTCTTATACCTCTATAATCTCACGTTCTTCATGATCTGATACTGATGTTGGGGAAAGTCACACACTTCCCTCCTTATCTCTTGTCCTAGGTTGTAAGTGTGAGCCGGCTGGTTGACGCGGACCGCCCCTTGGAAATGGTGTATTTTGTGGAGGGTCCGGGTGGTGAAAGGATGCCTGCAGTCCAAACAGCCAACCTGCTTAACAGCCTGGACGTTCAGAGAGCCGCCATCGTCCTGGGATATCGCGTGCAGGGCATTTTGGCTCAGCGTGAGTATCTCTAATACTGGTAACACGGAACCACATAAAATTAAACCAAATGAAATCTCCTGTGGGAAACTATTCCCGTGTCCTTTTTCAAGGTTGTGCTTTTCTTCAAAGGGGTAATAGAAGTAGCTTTCCAGCTTTCTGTGTGTTTGCATTAGCGTTTGAGCTAATCACATCCTTCTGCCGAAGCCTGACTTCCTCATTAGGAATCTAAACAAGGAATGACGGCCTAATGAGAGGCCCTCGGGGAGTTACCTTTCTGTACTTTGCACTGCTTTCCCGGGAGTTAATATTAGTTTTAATAATGACTAATGGTCTGCATTGGAAGTTAAAAGCCAGTACTGGGTCGAGTAGCCTGGTGGTGATTGTGAACGTGCTGTATTTGTATTTGTAGTTTAAGCTTACCACTCATGACACTCCTTCACTCTGTTTAAAGCTGTAGAGAAGGTGTCATCCTCCCCCTCTGACAATGAAAACACCAACATGTGGATTATAATCGGGGTGGTGATTCCCCTGCTCGTGGTCATCATCATCATTTCCATCCTGTACTGGAAGCTGTGTCGGACAGACAAGCTGGAGTTCCAGCCGGATGCCATGACCGCCATCCAGCAAAGGCAGAAGGTATTCATGCTTCTCAATCTCACATTTAGAAACAGATATAAAATACTTTAATAATATAATAATATATAATAATAATGTGCTGCTGGGATAGGCTGGAGGGGGGGGGGGGGGGGGGGGGGGGGGGGGGGGGGGGGGGGGGGGGGGGGGG
>JBAMIG010000010.1:25058758-25069591 GCA_037177335.1 Kiunga ballochi
TATAATTTTGTGCACATATTTTAAAAATACTTTAGCATGTAGTAAGATATACATAGTGGAATTAAATCAACCAACACCAAGCTTGTGACCTCTGAAAGTGCAACATTGTTAATGATGTGTTATTAGAATAACTACCACCTAGTACAGCGTCTCTGAGGTATAAGGAAGCAGATGGCTTTGGAGACAGCAGTGCATATTTTATTCATAAATTCTTCTCCACACTTATGGCATTAGTGGTAAATGGCTGCATAATGCATTACCCTGGTTACCTTCAGAGCATTATGTGTAAAGGTGCTGTTTAGACTAATGCAGGTTACAAAACTTCTGTGATATTAATGCATAATAATCCTTTTCTGCCATGAGAAGGAGAAGACGTGCACACACAAACACATCTCCACATGTGCACGCCAGCTCAGAGAAGCCAAAAAACAGTTAATGAGTAAAAGCCAATCAATCCTGGTGAGCATCACTTCATCAAGGTTTGATAGGTGTGAAAAAAAGGAGACGTATCTCTGACCTCCTTCTTTCAGATAAAAAAAAGTAACAATGTTCATAAGTCCTCCAGAACAAGAACATCTCTCATCTCCGGCAGAACTGGACCGTTTCCAGTATAGTTACACAACAGTCTGGACAACAAGCTGGGAACATGATCACTCATGTCATCAACGGGAGTGAGCATGAAACTGACAGAGACCTAGTTTCTCTCAAAGGGGAAGTAAAGCACCACACATCTTTTCATTTATTTATCTTTGTTTTGCCTGAGTGCGCACAGAAACATGCTTTTCTTTCACTCAACAGCTCGACGAAGCATTAAATCCTGCCTCATATGAATTTTTTAAGGATTAGGGGGCTCTAGTGGCCTTTATTTAACAATAACTAGACGGGAAGGTTGAGGAGGAGGCGGGGGGGCATGAAGTTATGGTCTGAGCTAAACATCGGCTCCTGTCTGCAACAAGCTTTTGTTCCACTGTCCAGTCGGTGAAATGCTTTGAGCATTTTGCATACGTAAGCATGCTTACATTCCTAATTCTGGCACTTACTAAGCACCGCTGCAGAGTATCTCCATTAAAACAGCCTATTAGAGAGCAGCAAGTGTCTCTGTTGATCTCTGAGTCCCATACCTGTTTTATGTCCATATTCTGAACATTGAACAGCTTTTCTTCAGTTTGGCTTCTGCTTATCCCATAAATAGCCTTCTGTGACCCCTGTAGGAGGCTGAGATGTGATGGACCAGCAGGTCAACCAGTCTCATATGGCTGCTCTCATATGTCCTGTGTTATTTCTGGCAGTTTAAAGCACATTTTAGGACAGATGAGGGGAAACAAGAGATGGAGCTGTCAGTCAACATGCTGCTAAATCAGTCAGTCAGTCAGTAAGACAACCGTGTGTGTGTGTGTGTGTGTGTGTGTGTGTGTTTGCAGGCAGCCTCACTGAGGATTCCTCCAATCTGTGATCTGGTGGGCGTGTGACATCACCCACCACCTCTCCCCCCCCCTCCTTACTTCAATGCATCTGACCAATCAGCGCTCAAAGAGACCCGGTCACGTGAGATTCCAACCCCCCCCTGTCTGGGTTGCTATGACAACGAGCACTGGTCCAGGCAGCATCTTGCTGTGGTGAGAAGAGGAGGGGAAGAGAAGGCAGGAGGAGAAGCAGACAGAGGGGAAAACAGAAAGAGAACAATCCCAGCTAAAGGAATATCTTCTTGGATCTCCAGCTCGACTCGTAAGTAGCTTTTGATCCTCTTTCTTCTGCAGCTCATGCGAATGAAAGAAAATTTCATCCAGCTCATTGTCATCTCTGTTTAATGCTCTGATATGGCAGATGCCTTTGAAATTTTCACAGATGACATCATGTGTAAATCCTTTGTGATGGCGAGGCGGTTTGCAGCCTACCTCACCTTAGGTAGACAACGTTTTGTTTGCATAATTCATTCAGCATCCTTTGATCTGTAATGACAAACCCACACAGTGAGCAGAGGCGTGGTGGGAACCCAGCAGCTCAGCACAATGACGAGGAGTTCCATAATGTCCGAAAACTCTCATGTATTATGACCTCAAAGAGACAGAGTTAATCTTCATCCCTTTTTCTTTGCTGCTGCTTTAAGTGTGCCTGCAGACCTTTTTGCACTCATACAAGCAATCTGCATCCTCCTGTGGTTTGTTTAATTAGCAAATCCGTGCAAATCCAAGTAGGGCAGCTTGTTCTGATTAGAGGCCGTATATGCAGAATGTCCTTGTGATCATTCACATTCATGCTGTTTTAATAAGCCACACTGGAAAGGTTTAAACTGATCTTGAAATGTTACTATCTCTGATTAGGTGAGCAAGAGTTTGATAGCAAACTGCACTGCTACTTCCTGTTTTCTTTTTACCTTAAAATCCTTCTTTAGAATTACCTAAAATATGGATCTGTTTTTCATTGATATATTGATATATTTACTCATTCCCAAATCGAGGGAGGTTATGTTTTCCTGTTTATCTGTCTGTTGGTCAGAAACGTTTATGCTGAAACGTTTGGATAGATTTCTGAGAACAGTTCTAACTTAGATTTCATTCAACTTTGAGAGAAATCCAGATCACCACCTGGATCCAGGAGGTTTTTAGATGATTCTTTAGTTTATATGCATATCACTTTGGTGCCTGGTCAGGAAAATCCAGGAGATTTACACATACAACAATCAGCACAGCGTAGCTGAGGCACCGGGAGTTATATCATTGTGTTGAGGAATCTAAAAGTCTTTCCTGATTAAATGAATGTAACAGGGTGGGTGGGAACTGTGCTTCTCTGGTGTATTTATTTAACCTTTATTCTACCTGGCTAGACATTTTAAAAAAAATCTCATTAAGCATGTTGGCACCACCTAAAGCATAGAATAAAAGGGGGAAAAATAGATTTATGCTTATAAAATCAATTAGCATGCACTTCAGTCATACATGCTTGTATAATCTACATTTATGTAAGGTTTGATAAGGAATTAAAAGCAATTTGTCTGTCTTTACTCTTAAAATTTAACCCGGTCACATAATCTCTAGACATGAAGTGACAAAAAATGTCTGCCTGGTTTGATGTGCAGGAGGGAAAGAATACTGCGTAGTGTGTTATAGTGACAGAAGGGTTCCTCCTCCCACCGTGACCTAAAAATAGCACTGTACTCTGTGAAGATGTTAAATAAAATATATAGTCAAATGGAATTTGTCAGATTTACCCTCATTGCTTTTGACAATTTATGAGTCTGTTGAAGTGCAGGTGATTTTCCACAAGTTACCTGCAAGTTTACACAACATTTCCCTGGACCAGACACATCTTTAATTCATAATCACCTCACTTGACATTGACTGTGAATTTTTTGCATTTATTATCTGGAGATTATATATTTTAAGCATTTTTAAAGGACACAAACAAGTGTGCATTCCACCAGTGACAAGCAGGCAAAGCTTCACCAAACTGTTGATGTTTATGATGTTTAACTGTTTCAAGGCAATTGTTTGAAAGTTATAATTTTCCAAAGTTGTAGTCTTAAGGTCGTCCACAGACGGGGAAGCTTCTGTCCCACAAAAAACATTATGCAATCTGCATCTATTCTTTGTCAGAAAACAAAAACGGACTTTGGAGTTCAGAGGGAATCATAGATGATGTTGGAAAAGGCTGTAAGTCATGCCGTCTTCTGCCTGGACTCCTGTCGCATCACAGCAGTCAGAAACACCCGCAGACACTCCTAACTCAGATAAACAAATGAGCAGTGACAGCTTATCTGTTAAATCCCAACATTATAGAATTTAAATCACATATAGGTCTGAGTGAACAGTTCTCACTGGGTTTGTGTTTGTTAGAATAATAGGCTAATAGCAGTTTTGATACACTCTTTGTAACCATTTTATTTAATTTATTATTTAAAAAGATTGCTCAGCTTTTTTTTTTTTACTGTTTATGTGACACACACACTGTGGTCCCACTCCATACTGTGTGTTAAACAGGTATACTGTTCTCGACCCCGCGTGACGGCAGCAGTCTGGTTGCGTCACGCTGGAAGAAACCAATTGGATTAAACTGCGCTATGACACGCAGGTTAGCTTTAAAGAGTAGCGGGGGTTAGCTTTCTTCTATTATCTAATAAATGTGTATACAGGTGATTGAAAAGCCTTTTATACGTAACATAAATCGATTTAGTAATCTATGCTCTTATTGTGTTACCATATTCAGTTACAGTTAATGTTTGTAAGGTTTATGTTTAAGATAGACTCGTATCCTTCCCCCCTCCTTTGTGTTGTCATGGTCTCGTCCTGTGTCTCTGTCAGTTTCAAGTTGCGCCTTCTCTCTGCTGTTCGGCTCCGTGCTGTGGCCAAAACGAGCACATTCACCTGAATAACAACTGTACTGGATTATACACAAACTGGAAATGGATTTATTCCCACTAAATATGTGTGGATTTTAAACCAGAAGATAAAAAGGTAGGAGGACACATTTCTTCCCCCCTGCTCGCCTGACAAACACGGCGTGTTTCTTAACGCTACCGTGGAATCCTCCGCAGATACTGCGGCACCTTTCCACGTTTGGGAATGACACGCGCTGCTGGTTTTACTGGAGCTAGCCACGATTTTAACGACGCTGACACGTTTGGGCTGCGTTGTATTTGCACATCGCTGTGCATCTCTGATCATGGGCCAACCTTGGATTTAATGGGACAGCCTGTGGAATGTAGGTGGATAACGAGGGAATGTGGTGCTATCCTGAAATGCCTCCATTTCTTACTAAATCACGCGGTTTGCAGGCGTGTAAGCGAAGGCAATTACACATTGTGGATCTGAAACAAGCCCATGTGTCTTATTTAAAATAGCATTAAAATTGTGCAATGTTTTGATGTGTTTGTGTGAGCAGCACAGTCACAGCAGCTGGAGAGAAGTGGGGTTGGTAGATGTTGTTAATCTTCACACTTCCAGCCAGATATACAGGTATTTAGTGTGTATTTGGAGCATCCTGTACTTAAGAATAAAATGAGGTAATTCTGAAATGTGTATAATGTGAATATGATATGTTTTCACATTTTTATAAGTAAACAAAACTCATTTTAAAGTCATTTTAATATGGTGAGGTATCAGAAACTGTATTAGTTAGTAGGCAGGTTCCAGAAGATACTTTCAGGAGGGTTAAGAGCCTGAACCTGACCAAACTAAGGTCATGGCATCAACTCATGGCTTTTCTGCATGTAAATGCCATTTCTTACAGCAACTCCTTTTTATTTCCTTTCTTGTGCTTTTTCTATTCCAGACATTTCCCTTTCTGCTCCCTGCCCTTCTGCTTTGCCAGTCTTAATATTTTCCAGGGTTTTTAAAGCCTTTCCATTTTGTTTGAACTTGTCCCACACTTAGACACAGCTGACTGGAAACAGCCAACACCTTTTTCCATACTTCATGTTAAATTACCTTCTTGAAGGAGGTTTTTAATCCTTTCCACGTCTCATCTGATAGCCCTCTTTGTGAGGCCATGTTTCCCGCCAGGCATCTCATTAAGGTGTACACACGCTCCGTTTTACCTGTAGAAACCTTTGCTTATTCACACTTGTTCAGTCATTAATTTTAAAGTAAAATAAGTATTTTTATATGAGAAGCACTGCATTGATGTTAAATAAGAAAGCAGTGGCTCGTGTTGTTGATGCTACAGGGATGTTTTATTGCTGGCTCAACACTGTGTTGTCCTCAGCACAGGACAATATTGTCTTTGGTCTTTTTTAAAATATGATTTAACCTTTGCTCCAGCTGACCTAAACTGGTTTCCACATAAACCTGCAACAGCAGGACTTATTTTGGGTTAAATGGAGCAGGAAGATCCTGACCTGACAGGCGTTTCTGTCAGATAAAGACTCATTTTGTCCCAGCTGAGTGGTTTTACATCTGTTCTATTGATCAGTGATATTGACCTTTACTTTCATCTTAAATTTCATTAACTGCCCTGTAGCGCTGTGGCAGCTATGTGCAGGATGCCGGACATCACTGCAGCCGCAATGGGGCTCAGGAGGAGGATGCTGTCTGCAAAGATCGTTGTTTTATCCAAACTCACAGTTTTGCTCCTTAGAGATCAAGATGTGGAGCGGAAAAGGAGGAGGACGAGGAGGAGGTTTGCTTGGTGCTGAGTCAGTATAAAGAACGTAAAAGATGGCAAACAGTTTGGTGTTTTGGAAAGAAGCCAGTCAGACTTGTATAAATATGATCTCTAATATGGCAGACTCAAACAAATAGTCCTGCATCTGTGTTGTCACTGGGTTTGCACTTCATTAGGTGATTAAACGTTCTGCTTTGTCTTTGTGGACTGGAGTGAGCTGAGGGATACTCGGCTCTGTTTATGGATCTGCTAAAAATCTTTTTGTGCTCATCACTGAAATTATTTCACATTTGATCAAAACTAATCTTATTTTGAGATGGTTATGGTATTTTCTGTACATTCTTTAAAAATTGCAGTCATTTTGTTGGAACAAACCCTAAATAAAACAACTTCTTTTGAATTTTAGTCCTAAATCCAAATTAAGAATGGAAATCTGTCTGATTTAAGGCTTTCAAATGCAGCATCCTGAGGCAGAGAAACTGCACTGCATCATGAGGCACCAGGTCCCAAGCTAATAACTGAAAGATGTCATTAGAGAAAGAAGAAAAGAAGGTGAGAGGATATGAGAAAAGTTAACATTGGACTGACTTTTAATGACTAAACAGAGCTCAGAGGAGAGACAAGATGCAACACAGATACTAGATTTGTCAACATTGCAGGTACCTCTGGAGTTTTATGGAGCCTTTCCACTAATATACCTACATTACACGACTCCATACAGGAACAGAGCTTTTCATTAGGATGTGTTTAAGCGTGTCAATACTTTTGCCGTACCTCTTCTGTGGTGTTCTGCAGACCCCGTGCAAAGTGTCTAGAAAGACTCATTGCATGGGGGGACCCCTCCCACATTAGAGGATCACAACTTGTAATGAAAAAGCAGTAGAGTACTGGCAGGTCAGTAGAGATGAGGCGAGTAGGCACTAATGTAAAAGCGGCTTTAGCTACTGGATTTCCTTCCTGTCTTATGTACTTGGATGACCGTGGTGGCTGTTTGAGAGGCTTGGCCGAGGTAAAGCATGAGAAGTGCTGAGTAAGATGCTATTAAAGTCTGAGTAAAGCTGGACTCTGAGATTCTCACATCGTACACAAACGTTTTGTTTATGACCCAGCCACACAGGAGAGATTTAAATCGGATCAATTAAATCAGGAAAATGAGCTTTGTGTGTCAGCTGCAGACCGGCAGCATCTAATGCAGGGCCATCCCCACTCATACGGTGGAAACAAGTTGTCCTAAATGTTCTAATGGATGAAGAACTTTCCTGGTTTTTGTTTGTCACAAGAAATATAAGAAACCATGAAGCCATAGTTGCATCATTACAGAGGGGGGAAAAGAGGCATCAGTAATTGTTTTATAATCACATCATGGACATCTGGCAGTAACGTCGGCCATCCAAAGCACTTTACACACACACACACACACACTGATAGGCACATTGAGGGTAACTAAGGGTTCAGTGTCTTGCTCAAAGACACTTCAGCACATAACCAGGGAAAGCCTGGAATTGGACTTTGACTGCTCTTCCTCCTGACTCTGAATCCTGATGAAATGAGGAAGATTTCCACCCTAAGCTATAAAGAATGATGGATTTAAAGGTCGGTTGTGCAGGTTTCTGCTGGAGAAGTGTGCGTTTACTTGCACACCTTCATCCCGTCCATTTCCCACAGCTGTGGATTTACGACTTCCAACCGGTGTGTTCCTTCTGCCTAACGGGTCAGAAGTGGGTCAGTATGACACATGCGTTCCTGAGACCACGCTAATGACGTTGCTGATATGTTGCCTTATGGCTGAGCAGTAATGGATCTTTTTGGTCAGTTTAGGATGAATTAAAACACAATTATGTTAAGATAAACTGCAGGTATGCAGGAAACGCCCACAGCAAAGCTGGTAGGTAGATCAGGTAGATCATTACAGGTAGACATGCTCAGTGACCTGAACGTGAGACTTTGCTTGTGTAAAATAGCTTCTAGGGAAGTTGAACCAGTGTTTAGATAAATGGTTTTACTGGGTTGTTTTCTTACAGTGATGGTTGGAAAGAAGAGCTGGAATAACAGGGCACCACAACCGTCTCTTTTTTTATACCCTTTAAAAATAAAAGTTATTCGTCAATGTTTTATATTTTCCTGTTTTCTGCTTTTAATGAGTCGCAGCCAGTATTCACACAGTAATGCATATAAATGTGTTTTGTTGACGTTTCTGCAGATATTCTACCTTTTTAAGGTGTCTTGGGTCTACGAATCAACAGCCCTTATGTGTTTGCTTCTAGAAAATTGGACCATGCTTTTATTTATATTGCTTTTATTTATTTATATCTTATTAAACTGGACCTTGTAACTTTATAGGAGTGGATCCGTCTCTCATGCGATCATGTGACCTGGAGCTCTCGATGTAACACAACGATTAGTAACTGGTATTCTGGTAGTAACAGTATGAAGTAGCACTCCTGCATGGCTGGAAACTTTGTTTTTGCCTCATTTTGTGAAGTTTAACGCTGCTCGTGGCATACATTCACAGGGTATTCACTTCTTTAGCGGATCAGGCTTTGCTAAAACTTAGCTGATCACATTTAGCTTGAGGCCTTTTGTTGACACGATCTTCATGCAGTATTTTTACTTTGTGCTTAATTTTTCCAAACTTTCCAACAAGAAGTTCCTAAATGTTTCTCTATAAAATACAAATGCATAAACATCATGCAACATGTTTTCATGCTTTTTGCTGTTGTGTTGCTGCTTATTCAGTATTTTGTCTTACAGCGATAACGATAATCAAAACGTTCCCTTTTTTACTTCTTTTGATTTCTGATCATTGGTACCTGCTCCCACTCTTTTTAGCTGCAGTCCTCAGACAGCTGCTCAACCCATAATCTTTAACCTCTATCTCATTTTAAGCCCTTTCACTTCAGCAAAACATTTCTTTCCCCAGAGACCACATCATAATTCGCATTCACTTGCTGGTTTGTCTTCGGTTGTTGTCTGCTTATGTGGACACAAATTCTTCTCTGGCTGGCCTGATGGAGAAACAATCCAGCTAAAGACTTTTTGGGCCAAGCTCCCCTTTCACCATGGCAACCTATAGTTTTCATTAAAGCACATATTTAGTGGTGCACATATGAGTGGTTATCACTTTAGTTCCAACACATGAGACTGTAGCAAAGCTTGCAGATAATATTTCTAGTTGTTAACGCTTTGGGCTTTTTCATGCATGGACATGTGCATCTCTTCATGCAGAAGAACTGTGCAGTCTATGTATGCAATGATTTAAAGAGAGATGTAGCTGTTTTTATATTTAGAGGCACATAAATGACCAAACTCTTTAAAATCCACATTTTTTAAGAGACTTTACTGACTTTTAAAACGTTATTCAAAAAGTGGAAATGTACCCCTTTTAGTAATCTCTACCACCTGGTTAGGGTGTCTCATGCCACTGCATTATTATCATAACCATTTGTGTAAAACATGGGTTAAAATGTATTACTGTTCAACACAAAGCTTTTCTCCTGCTGCTGAGGCCTGGGATATACGCGCTGTTTGCGGCCGGTTTGCACACGTATCATGGCACCCGTCGTCTTGCTCATCAACTCCCTCGGGTCATGTTGGGAGGGAGTGATGTGGGTGTGTGAGAGCTTAACGTGTGAAGCCAGCTATGAGTGAAGGATGATAAACTGAAGGAGGATGGTAGGTAAAGGAGGGATGAAGGGTAGGATGCTACAGGGGAGGCTGGCAGTGAGGGGTCAGTGTGAAGGGTTGGAGGTCAGGGTGGTGGTTAACCGTCTCCTCTTCTTTTTTTCTTTCTCATCCCTTTTTATTCTCTTTACATTCTTGTTCCGTCTTCTTCTATCAGACCAGCATTGGTATGCAAATGACAATAAACAAACATGTTTTCAAAATAAAAGTTAATTATCACCAGGATCTCCATCTATAAACTCCTCTTGACAAAGCAGATGTGCTCAGCACAACACAGCAGCCATGTCATCATTCTGCTGGCTTTAAAGCTGAGCTAAAAAGAGGTAATGCTTAGTTAAACTTCACCACACACCAGATCTGTGACAAACAGGATCCCTGTGTTTTCTGCAGCAGAACCGAGCTAAAGGTCCAGACACGGACACAAACACACCGACCCTTATCCCGTTATGCTCCACATAGTTTTCAGACTGCACTGAAGGGGTTGTGGCATGCTCTCCTGCAGCTGTGCAGAACCAATAACTGAAAATAAGGATTTTTAAGCAATCAACAGGAAATGCTTTTCATTCCCGAAAAGAGCTGTTTAAGTAAACACTTCTGATTACTTATGTGTTCATTAATACTTTTTTCTCTTTGTACTTTGTTTTGTACCCTCATCCACCCATGCTATGTTTGACCTGTGTGGTTTCTGCTGCACCTGCAGGCGGGATCTAACCAACATCGGGCTGTTGGTGATGAGTTTGGGGTCATTTAGAGGAATTGGTCTTCAGGGTTTCCTGTTCAAAACAGTTATCACACATCTGATTGGGTGTTGTTATGATGAACACTTGGAAGAAACACCTATATGTTTACTAGGACTGGGTATTTTTCAGAACATCACAATTCGATTAGATTTGATGATTTTAGATGCTTCGTCAATTCAGGAAGTTTCTGTAGCTTTCTCAAATCTCAACAGAAAGAAGCCAACATGGCTTATTGTATTTATTTTTTATAAACAAATAAAAATAAATGGATATAAACAAGCAAAGACAGCCATAACCCAGCTGATATTTCTGC
>JBAMIG010000010.1:25080772-25098628 GCA_037177335.1 Kiunga ballochi
TCCAGTTGGGTTTAGAACAGAGATGGGGACCCTGGAAATCCTACAGGTTTTCCATCTTTCCCTGTCCCAGCACACCTGATGCAAAAAGGATCCAGCAACTTATCTATGATCTAGGTTTGAATCTGGTGTTGTGGAACAGGGAGATGTGGAAAACTGGACGGCAGCGGAGTTCCCCACCTTGTCCTAAAAGGAGCTGATGCCAAAGCAAACAGGTAAATGGGACAAATAGCTCATACTTTTCATAACGCTTTTCAATTTACCAGCTCACCCAATTAAAATGCTTAGATTTGATGCCAAGCCTGCCCCGTTTCATCGCTGATGCGGCAAAGTCCCGCCGTGCTCCGACTCATGTAATTGCAGCTCTTGTTCTCAAATGACGTCAGTAGAAGGAAAATGACTGTCTGATATGTGAAAGGATGTCTTTTTACTCTTCCTTTTAGGAATTGACCTGGAAAATATTGTCTACTACAAGGATGACACACATTACTTTGTGATGACTGCCAAAAAACAGAGCCTGCTAGAGAAAGGAGTCATTCTGCATGTGAGTGATCAAAGCTTGGTATAAAGTCTGTGTTTGAAGAATGATTGTTGAATCTCATCCTGTCTCTGATGTGGACGTAAAGGCATAAAAACGTGCACAGAGGGAAAAAAAATCTGCTCTGTCATTATATAATTCTTTATATTCTCTCTGTGATTTTATCCCACGTTGCACTAATGATATAACTCTGCCAACGGTGTTCAGAAGCAGACTGCCAACTCCAGTGCTTTACTGAGGGATTGTTGTCCCCGCTGCAGTAGCCTGTGCATGGTAGTTTCCTTTCTCTGCGCACATTCCACAGGAAACAGGAAAGACCTTTATAAAAGTCTGTCTTCACGTGCAGGAACAACCGTAGGTGTGCTGTGGTGCCCAGCATGTGCCATAAAGTCCTGTTCTGCAAACCGTCTCCTTTATTGTGTAGTTTGCATGTGCAGAACATGCTTTGCTAAAAGCATTCACACGTTTTTGTTTACTGTAAACACAAAACGAGTTACGGAGGAAGGACGGGAAAAGCAGAGGCCTTGCAGTAGAGATCAATGCTGTGGTGCAGATTAGATCAGAGCTGGATGAAAGTATCCTACCTCACGCTGCCCCCTGAAAGCCTGCAGTGTCTTGATGCTCTTCCCATACTTTCCCCATAACTCTGTGGTAAAGTCGCTGGCTGCTTCAGATTGTAGCAGCAGGGTGAGAACTGAGGTGGAGGTATGTGATCGCTGCTATGAAGCATCTTTCCATTATCTGTAAAGCAGTTCAGGATGAGCCTGCATCTTTTGTTCACACCCTGTTCACGGTGGATGGGAAAATACAGCACAGGTAAATGATGAAATATGGCACCTTAAATGGGAAATACAGGATTTAGTTGTGGTTTTTGCTGCTTGTTCTGCTGGTTATTCCGTCTGCGTTGGTTTCATGACACTAAACAACTTTTCCAATCCCACCTTGTGCTTTTTGTCCTGCAGGATTACGCTGACACGGAGCTCCTGCTATCCAGAGCTAACGTGGACCAGGCTGCTTTACTGTCTTATGCACGTGAGGCTGCGGATTTCTCCACCAACCACCAGCTGCCTACACTGGACTTTGCCATCAACCATTATGGGCAGCCAGACGTCGCCATGTTTGACTTTACCTGCATGTACGCCTCAGAAAACGCCGCCATGGTGCGCCAACGCAATGGCCACAAGCTGCTGGTGGCACTCGTAGGAGACAGCTTATTAGAGGTGAGGGGCTTGATTTTTATCTTCTACAACTCTTAGACCTGAGCCGTGCTTCCTTCAACCTCTGTGGCCATATGTTTGCCTTGGTCTCCAGCCCTTCTGGCCCATGGGCACTGGCATCGCCCGAGGTTTCCTGGCAGCCATGGACTCGGGGTGGATGGTGAAGAGCTGGGCTCAGGGAAAATCCCCTTTAGAGGTTCTGGCTGAGAGGTGAGGATGTGGAAATATCGATGCACAAACACACTCCTGCTCTTCAGACACACCCTTCTATCTCTAAGTGCTTTTCTAGGAAATGTGCCTGTATGGGATTTAAAGCTTCAGTCCCACCTCTCTACAACTAATGGGATAAGAGGCTGTCATAAGGCTTGGATGGAATGTGACTGTGCTTCTACAGTATCTCTCTGTGCCCTAAGATAACAGCGTTAATGATTGTTAATGTTCTCCTGTCATATTTCCCTCAATTAGTCTGTGCAGTATAGGGGGAAAGATGTTTAAATGTGCTCCTCTGTGCTGTAGGGAGAGCATTTACCGACTCCTGCCTCAGACCACACCGGAAAACGTCAGTAAGAACTTCAGCCAGTATAGTGTGGATCCCACCACACGTTACCCCAACATCAGCCTTAACTTCCTCAAGCCCAGCCAGGTGAACATGAGCCCGAATGGTTGAAATCAGCCAACATGTGTCAAGCACTCATTAACACGATCAAACCCTTACAGGTGCGGCACCTCTTTGACACGGGGGACTGCAGGGAGATCCGCATTGAGATTGAAAATGTGATCAACTCATCGACGCCGAAGTTGGTCCGAAATGGTTCGTATCTTTTTAACGTTTTCACACTGGTAAATAAGTCAACTCCTGATCTCAGTTTCTACCTGAAAACGTCTTTTTTTTTGCGTTATTAATGCACTATTTTCACTCCAGACAGTTACCTGCTTGACAAGCAGTTGCAAGGTAACGCAAAGTCCGAATGCATGGTGTTGCTCTTCGGAAATTCCTTCAAAGTTTTAACGGTTTAGAGTTTTATCTGCTACATTTTTTAATGAACGGATAAACGGAAAGGAGCGATGGAATGATTGCTGATAAAATCTCCTCTGCGTGCACTAACCCAGTCAGCAACGGCATTATTTGAGCTTCCTGGCTGCATTGAACTTGCAGAGGAACTTTTGGTTGTTTCCTAAGTGTCCCAGTGAGTCCTGCATCCTCTCCTAACCTCTCATTTGCATCCTTTCTCCTCACATGAGTCAAAATGTTCACATCTCGTTGTTTGTAATACTCCTCAAGTGGCTGGTTAAAACTGCTACTAACACTGATTAAACCCGTGGATGACCAAACTTTACGATCCGGTACTCTGCAAGATTCCCAGCAGGAGATCTTTGCTGCTGAGAAACCGGTCTTTTTCCTTCCGTGTTTAATCCAGATTCCCTTCATGCTGCTGCTTTAACGACAAGCCTCTTATCCTCTCTTCCGCACACCAGAATCCATAGCCAGATCCAGTAAACTGCTCAGCTGGTGCCAGAGGCAAACGGAGGGCTACAGGAATGTGAATGTAACAGACCTTACCATGTCGTGGAAGAGCGGCCTGGCGCTGTGTGCCCTCATTCACCGTTACAGACCAGATCTGATGTAAGTATGTGAAAGGTAACCCCACAGAGCGCACAGCTGGATGGATAGCGGTATCAGAGAGATGGGGTTGAGTCGGCTGCTTTGCCTGGAATGACTGGCCCGCTGTGTTTATGTGCTCTTTGCTTACAAATCATTTTTATAGTCTGCTTGTGGTTTTGGCTTCTCACAGTGTGTCACTGGAAATGAGGTGACGACGACCAGCCGACCTTCCTTATATACCCTCCGATTCCTCTCGCATGCACACAGACACAAATAAACACTCCCTTTATCATGTCACACACAATAAACACGGCAATCTGTGCATATGTTTAACCTAATGCACCCTGTAACGCTGTGGAGGCAACATGGCAGTAACATCATAGGCTATTAGCGTTTGTCATACCTGACCTTTGCAGAGGTCCAGCGCTCGCTGCTTCTGATTGGTCTGATGACGGGAGGATCAGTAGTTCCTCAGTAAAACCACTCATGCACGTGACGGATAGTTAGGAGAGACTGGGTGGAGGTTTCCCTCTGCTCATGCTTTTAAACAGATGTTATTGATGAGGCTTCTTAATGGTATTTTCTGCTGGAGTGTAATGATATTTACAGCACTGCTGTCCACAAAGCAAACAGCAGGCTGACATGTTTCATCATTAGTGTTTGTGTTAATGGAGCCTACAGGAAGTTTGTTTGGGTTTATGGATAATTATGGCTGGAAAATGGACTTTCCTGCTTCCTTTTGCCCCTGAAGTTTAGATTTCTGATGGTGCTGCTTTTAAATCTCTCCTCGTTCATCATCTGCATCTTTTATTTATTTTTTCCTTCATTACTAAACAAAATGATTCCCATTAAATTTATCCTTTCTAACCAACAATGTTCCTTCACGGCTCGCGCCTCCTTCCTCACCTCTTCCTCCTCGCTTTCTGTCTCCATCCAGTGACTTTGACTCGCTGGACGAGCGAGACCAGGAGAGAAACAACCAGTTGGCTTTTGACGTGGCAGAGAAGGAATTTGGCATCTCGCCGTGTATGACCGGCAAGGAGATGTCCTCTGTGGTGGAACCAGACAAACTTTCTATGGTCATGTACCTCAGCCAGTTTTACGAGATGTTTAAGGACACAGTGCCACCTGGAGGTGAGACACGGTGCTGCAATAGGACTTTCACCTGGGTTTCCCCCCAACTTGCTTATTTACAACACATTCTGCTTTGCCAATCCTTTGTCATTTTCTGGATGATTGTCAGACAAGCATAACTTGAGTCCAGAGGAGAAGGCTGCACTGATCGCGAGCACCAAGTCTCCAATTAGCTTCCTGAGCAAGCTGGGTCAGAGCATCGCCATCTCCAGGAAGCGAAACCCCAAGGTCTGTGACAAAACCAGCATCATGATGCCTCTCTGCTTCTTAGAAATGGAATAAAATAGTTCTTCCTCATTCCTTGTTGTGTTTTGGGGCTAAAATCACTCCTGCCGTGTCATCAACAGGACAAAAAGGAGAAGGATGTAGATGGTTTGGGGAAAAGGAGGAAAACCAGCCAGTCTGAAGATGTGAGTAGTTCTGACTGCAAAACAAGTCAATGTTGATCTTGTGGTTGTTTGAGCATCAATCCCACCAGAACAAACTGAATCAGTTAACAACCCTAAATGTTTTCCCCGCAGGAGGAAGTTTCCAGGACTGGTCTGAGCGACAGAGCAACTGCTGCTATCCTGTCGGAGAGAAAAATGGACTCTGTTGCTGTAGCGAACAACAACAAGGTGAAGGTCATGGCCACCCAGCTGCTCGCCAAGTTTGAAGAGAACGCTCCCGCTCAGCCGGCAGGACTCAAGCGGCAGGTACGGCACAAACGGGCATGGCTGCTAAAATTTAAAGCTACGTTTTAGCTTTATTTCCACAAAACAGTTTGTTTTTCCTTACTATGCAAATCCAGAGGACAGATCAACAGATTTTATTCCATTTAACCCTCGTGTGACCACCAACCGAATGTATTATTGGTGGTGGAGGAGCTGAAAGCCGGAGTGCTCATGTTGATCAAGCGGGTTATTGTTCCTGGGAGTTGTATGTGGCACCACAGTGCCTGGTTTGCTTCTTGCTGGGAGCTAACGCTGCAGTGTAAAGAAGAATCTCTGATGGAGAAAGTTGTCTCAGTTTGTCATGTAGAGGAACGATTTGTTCAGGTTGATGATTTCCTCTCTGCGTGTTTAATTCAGATACAGATTAATTTAAGTCAGATTAATTCAGATTCTCTACATGATGTTTTAAATACACATCTTCGGTCTGCGTTTAGCATCTTGCCATGCTATTAGCACATATTTTCCATCCTCTGTGACTCCACACGTCTCATCACTTCCTGTTTTGTGTTCTCTCTCTGACCTTTCCCCCCCATCGTGGACATTTCATGACGCCTTGCATGATTTATCTGTCCGCCGCGCTCACTGTCACTCATCTTTTCCTGACCACAAAGGGGGACTCTCTGCCCAATCTGGACCGCCTTTTGTCCCTTTCCCCACCACAAACTCCTGTGAATGAGCCAGTGCGCCTGGCACCTGTCCCGGCATGGAGAAAGGTAAATCTCATCCCTGTAGAGACTAACCACTACCCCGATCATCTAACCATGTGTCCCTGGGATATGTCAACCCCGGCAAAGCTGCTTTGCTCTCACTTATCCCAGTCTGATCTCCGACTCCAGATCAGTTTGAGTTTAAAGTCTGTCAGGTGCAACTGAGCGATGTTTGTGGGTGACATGAGGTCTAACACGGTCATCCTTGCTTCTCCTGTCCCGGTTCAGAGACGCACACAGCAGCAGGAGAAGCTGAGCATTCGCTACAAAGAAATGATCAAGTGTCAAACATTGCCGAACGGAGGGGAGCAGGTAATGCTAGTTAGAATGACCTCATAGTTGTCCAGCTCCTAAACCCCGTTACATGTAGACCCAGCCTGTAGTGCAGATCAGATCAGCAGGAGGAAGTGCACAGAGCAAAGAGCTAACATTGGTCAAACAGGAGGTCACATCCCAGATTGCAAAACTTGTTTGGCCTAAAAGGGGCCTTGACCTAGTGTTTACTACATATGAGTGTCGCTGCATGTGGTCCACAACACGCAGCCACAATCCAGGAGAACAAACATCTGGTCCACCTCTGGCTTAGCCATATGTGCCAAAAGTGGCCCGAATTTGGGCCAAACATGTCTGCCATCTGGGTTGTTGTGTTCCCATGTAAATCTTCACACAAAGATTTTGGTGAAAGCTCGTCCTGTCTTATTCTCTGCAGGGTTTGCAGCTCATCCTGCTAGCTCTGTGCCAGTAGTGGGAAGTTAGACTGGTTTCTCTTGTACCAGTGATGCAGAATGTGCTGGCTTCTCTTAGCACATTAGCTTGCTGACATTTCTGTTTCAGTTGCATGTCATGAGAATGGCGAAAGGTTAAAGGAATTGCACTCGCAGTAATATTTTAATGTCACCTTTTTATCTTATTTATATCAACTAAAAAGAATTTTACTGAGTTCTGAAAGGGGAAAGGGGCATTACCAGCAGATAGTCCTCAAATGCAATAAGAAAAATAAATAAATTCACATAATAAGAATATAGAATAGAATTAAAACAAGAAGCCAAATAAGAGTGTAAAAGTATGCTAAAGTCACTACATAAACGGATTTTCAGGTTGCTACTTTATTTTTATTAATCATTTTAATTACTTTTCTGCGACCTCACAAGTCAAACTTGAAGTTGTTGTGTACGGTGGCCTGAAGGTGCCAAAATATAGCAATGTGGAACAAAAAAAGATAAAGGAAATGGAAACGAAGAAAGCTAAATTAAACATTTTTCAGCTCCCCCTCCCCTTTTTTAATTTTTTTTATTTTTTTTTATGGTTTCTTTCTTTTAAGTCATTCAGACTGATTTCATTTTGGACTTCAGGGCCACCGTACTAGACTCCATAAACCAGCCACAGCTGTCCCCTGCCGCCCCCTTCCCATCCCGTTTCCTCATGTTAATGCTGAAGCTCTTCTATCTGCCGCACTCGGGTTTAATGCGTTTTACTTTCCTTAAGTTTATAAATTTGGCACATCGCTTTGGGGATGTTCCTACATCAGCCTGTCCGGTTTTAGGTGTTTACTTAATTTACTGCTGCTTTAAAATGTCTCATTCAGTTAATCTGAAACTGATCTTAAAGGAGACAGAAAGTGACTTTATTTTTTAGCCAAGCATTCTTTGCTCTAAGGCCATTTGCTTGCATTACTCTGCACACGTTTACCTGTCCGTGTGCGCGTACGTGTGCGTGTATGTGTGCACATATGTGTGCGTGTATGGAAATATGTCTGCTGGTGCTCAGACAAACCTCACCTCACTAATTCTACCAGCACATGTAGCTTAGCTTGTCAGCCTTACTAGCAGTAAGATGGAACAGTATTCATGCTGATTGCATGAGTAGCGCTCTGAAATCATCCTTTATTCTTTTATTTTTATAATTATTTTCTGCTGAACTGATGCTCCTGTTCCTCATCTTTCAAGGCCAGAGCCGGTGCAGACCAAGTGTCCAACTCGGGCTCTCGGAGCTGCCCAAAGAAAACCATTCTGCTCCCCTCTTCCTCCTCCACTTCCTCGCTCTCTCTTCACTCAGAGGTGACACGCTGTCTCTTACTGTCTGTCTCTTTAGTCCCAGATCTGTGGAAGACCCACGTAGCGTCCCAGAATCATGTCTGCAGTTGTAGCTGTGATTCCCTGTGGTGTGCGGCTGATTTTCTCTCCCCCTAACATAGCTTCCTAGACGGCTCCACAGTGTGTTGATATCCATGCGAGTGGGTGGAGAATGTCATTATCAGAGGAGCAGTTTGTTTTCTTGTTGCCGGGTATGGTGTCGGGGTGTAGCGGCTTGTAAATGATTGCAGACTCCGGAAACGCCATGTTCCTTTGACATGTTTTCAGCCGTTATTCTACATTAAATGCATTTCTCTAAAATCATATTTGCTGGCATGAAAAGTGCTAATTCTGTATGCATTTCTGCTCATTTCTGAACTCAAGACTTTTCCTCCAGAAGAGGAGCTTGAATACTACGAAAGGCCTCTGCCACATGGGGTACAGTACATGTGAATGCATGTGTCTGATTTCAGTTTGGATGCTATATGGCACATTTTTCTCTCTTATAAAACGATTCAGGAGCATGAGATATTGGCTCATTAAGTTTAAACTGAGCTGCCTTGGCAGGAGTGGAAGTCAATGCAGCAAAGTGGGGAGGGAGCTGTCCACATACCTGGCATACAGGAGAGGGTGGACCGCCTTATCTCCAGGTTTAAGGGCAAACCTGACAAACTGCCAAAGGTGAACACCATGCATGGACTTAAGGACTGTTGAGGCAGCTTGGTTGCACCAGTAAAATCATGGCGTCCTTGATGATTATCACATGCATAACTCCTTTTTCTACCACCCCTCCCTCTCCTGGAAGCCTAAGAAAAAGCCGTCCCGTTTCCAGTTAGATCAGTGGTACTTATCCCGAGGTCTGAGTCCAGCTTTGCTGCTGTCCTCGCCCGATGCATCCAGAAAGGTTGGCTTTCTGCTGCTCCTCTGCCATGCTGAGAAGTCATCAAAGCTGTCTCTAGTTTTCTCATTTTGTGTTTATTTATCTCCAGTGTAGTCTCTTATTTTGTGAGGGATTCGTGCCACATTGTCAGACTAACTGCAGGGTGTCGTAGTTTCATACTTTCACAGTTTGTTTACTCAAGCTGCATGAAATAAAGACCCTAAGTAAAGAATAAAAAACAATCTAGCCTCGTTTTAAAGCGCACAGATTCAGATATTATACTTTTAGTGGTATAAAACGTATAATCTACATGTTCTGTCTTTGTTGAGCCTTTTAGTGATTGAATGGATCATCTTTTTGCAGGAGCCAGTGAGGCCTCTGGACTCGGGTCACATGCCTATTTATGTACTTAGCATTCAGGAGAGGGCTGAACAGCTTGCTTTCCAGTTGGAGGGCAAGTCAGCCAGACCCCAGGTGAATTTTCTGAGATTTTACTAAAGCTGCAGTCCATGACTTTCACTCATCCCTTCATCTGCAACACGCTGATTCTAAAGCAAACCTGTATGTGTGCATCAGCGCATGCAGATGTTTTAGCATCAGGTTGAATAGAAGAGGGCTAATGACTCTGCTCTCTTCCTCCTTTTGAGAAGCCTAAGAAAAAGCCCTCTCGCTTTTTTATGGAACAATGGCACCTAGCCCGAGCACACAGCCCGCCCAGGTCCCCCCTGTCCACCGCTCACTCTTCCAGACAGGTAGACCCCTGACCAGGGCATGGAGTACTGTGACGCTGCTTAACATTACTCGGTTCAGCCTGTTCTTTGTGTTTGCAGTGATTAATCTCCCTCCTAAAATACATCCAGCTAAACTAAATGTTGTTTTAAGTTCCTGGTTCTGACTAAGTAATGGTTGCACAGCACAGAGGGATGGCAGCGCAGCAGATGTTTGTGTGCTGATGGTTTTTTACTGACTTGGTTTGGCTTCAACTGACTTCGATTGTTCCTCTGTAGAGCATAGAAACGCTGTATCTGTGCTTTAATGGCATGAAATCCAATCCTAGTGTAGATTATTCTGGTTTTAATCTAAAGGAGGCTTCACATTGTGCCCACTCCTGGGTTTTTTGTCAGCATCGGGCCAGTGGGAATGTTCTTGTTGCTGTTAGAACGGTGTCTCTGTGTGCACGTGAATGACGTGTAAAAACCCAGTGGTTGAATTGCAGTGCAGCAGTTGGCTCAGGTCCTCTGTTGGTGTGTCCTGAGTTGCATAACGGTTTTTACTGGCAGGTTGTTGCACTTTGGGACCTCTCCAGATGTCATGCTGCCAGTTTACGGCTGTTCGGGTCGCGTGTGGCAGCCGGCACATCTTCACGCTTCATCTCGCCTACATGGAGTCAACTCCCTGCTAAATGTTCCCCCTCAGTGTTTAATCGCTCTGCTGTCCAATAACAACCCCTTATTTCTCTTCTTCTTCATCCATTTCTAATTTTTGTCCACTTCTTGTTTTTCTGTTCCTAATGCTGCTGATAGCACTATGTAAAGATGTACACGGGGGGAGTTAGCTCATTGGCTGAGCAGATAGCCAGTCAGCTTCAGTCTCAGGAAGACTCCAAGCCCACACATGTACCTGAAAAGAGGGATTTGGTAAGCACGCTGTCTGTAGGGTAGCCGGCATGCGGCTGCACAAATCACAGCACCGCTCGCCACAAAGTGTTGTCGTAAAATTCTCTGTTGTTAATGAAGAGACTGGTGTGTCACTGTTTAACTGCAGAGTGTGTTTGCTAATCCTGTACTCGCAGTTTGAAGTGTTTGGACTGATGAATAACCTTTTTGGCATCGTAAGACATTTAGAAAACGTCTGCATTTCTTCTCCTCCTTAACGCTCGTTTTATTTGAATCCTGATTCTGACTCAGACCTGTTTCCTCCTGCAGGGCTCTCTGAGAAAAGAGTTCCCCGTCAACATCGGTGGCAGCGACGTCTGCTTCTTCTGCCGAAAGCGTGTTTACGTGATGGAAAGGCTGAGCGCAGAGGGGAAGTTCTTCCATCGCAGCTGCTTCAAGTGTGACTACTGTGGCACAACGCTGCGCCTGTCCTCTTATGCCTTTGATGTGGAGGATGGTAAGTATACCATTAGGATGAACTTTAGTCATTGTTCAGGCTGTATTTGATCTAAATGAGTTAGGACTAAGAAACTGTTTACTGATCTGAACACAGCAAATGCAAGAAAACAAATTCAACAATAAGTGAGATTTTGAATAAGAGGGATGCTGGAGCTCTCTAGTGGCAGTTCTAGACCACTACATCCACTCTGTAAATTTTTTTTATGCTTTTAGTGAAATTGTGACGGAAGCTTCACAGCACTGCATTTATTTTTGCACTTCTATTTCTTTGCTTTTTCTCCTCCTGCAGGGAAGTTTTACTGCAAGCCTCACTACTGTTACCGTCTGTCTGGCTATGCTCAGAGGAAAAGGCCGGCCCCCTCTCCTGCTCCAGCCTCAGCTAAGGTACTCATGTCTAATTGCTGCGTCCTGCGTAGAACTCTGTGGCTGCTGACATCAGCTGGGTTTGGTTTCATATTGTGTTTTAACTTTCAGGAGAACAAGATGCCCCAAACTCCCACGGCGACTGTAGATGCCCCCGGAAGGGCGATGGCAGCTGCAGCTTCCTCGGGCGAGCTCCAACCCTCAGGTATCCACTTTTCCTCTGTAGATGTGGTGGCTGTGCCCTGCCGTCTGGCCACGAGTGTGGGAGTCCCGCTGCGTACCCTCCGCCGTAAACTCACCTGGACTTGCCACCAGGTGGCACACAACCCCCTAAAATCTCCCTTCCTGTGTACCTACTGCATCTACCTCTTCTGCTGTTTCACCATCAATGTGCTGCTCAACCTCCTCCTAGCATGACGCGTCCCTCCTTCTTTTAGTCTTTACTCACTGTGTTTGGACTTTGTGTGCAGCTTTAGATTGTACTGACTCACTAAAGTGTTCCTGTAAATCTTTGGCAGTGCTTAATTTATTTCTTAATGATGCATCATCTGTTTTCTGACCTGCGATTGGCTCCTGCAGCTGTGTTCGAGCTGGATGCTGCATCTTAAATCACATTTTTCTTGGCTTGGGAATGAAAGCGAGCTCATCAGAATTCCTTCTGGTCAGCTCTTTCAGGCAGCATTATTGGCCTTGTCCATGAATAGGCCTTTTTTCTCCCCCTTTTTTTCAACATGTGGCAGAAATAAGGATTCAAAATAATGACTTGAAATGTGCACTATATATTTAGACGTGACGTCTAAACAAAGACATTCTTACTTGCCTGTTTTAATGAAAAGCCAAGCTTTCCTCTGGTGTGATTGTAAGCTTTAGTAGCCTGTGCTGCTCTCTTAGCTCTACCTCTTCCTGTGTCGTTTTAATGCCTGCTCTGTGATGTTTTTTCCCCCTCTGTAAGCTCTTTGCACTTTTTCCTCTGATAACAAAGCAGACTGTGTATAAGTGCCTGTGTTATTGCTTTTGTGAGCTTTACCTTTCCCCCTCCTATCAGAGCATCTTAAAACTTAGAGCTGTAGTAGCGCTTGGATCGCCGCCTGTGATTGGCTCTCCCTCTGTTCTCCTGGATCTTTTTACCCCAGACAGACTGCTAAGTGCCACTTGTGTTCTGCATTATTTGCTCTTTAGACCATAAAGAGACTAGGTAAGAATAAAAATGAGCTGAAACTGAACTGTAAGTGAAGTTTAGGCCTGCTGTTCTATGCAGCAAGTGTAGAATAAAAGCTGAATGAATTAATGTAGTATTTTAATAATAATTAAATAAATAAATATTTACATTTAAGGTTTAGGAATAAAATGTCCTAAGTGACTGATAAAGGCAGTTTAATTCACACAGTAATGAGAAAAAAATGTTTTATCAGCTGAAGTAACTCAGATGCAACTCTTTAGATTCTAATACAGCTTTTGTCACTTTTCCATTAAATTTCCATATAATTAAAGATACAGCTCGGTTGAAGTTCTTTTCCTCAAAGTCCTTATAAATATTAATGAATGGATAAAAGCAGAAAAGGCATTTGTCAGTGTTGCTTTTTTACTCCACAGATGTTTTCATTAAAGCAAAGTGAACCTAATTAAACCTGTGGGAAATGATGTAAGCATGTTCTTATCAGAACAGAAAGATGTCCCGATAGCATGTGAAAAATCCTTATTTTATGTCATTCTCTGCATTTATGATCACATTTGCAGATAAATTCAGTCAGAAAATAGAGTTTTAAGGTTTGCTTGTCGGGACGGGCTTAAGGCAAGGCACCAGCGGGATGTATTCCCATGTAGAAAAGTAGAACTACTTAGTGTGTTTTAACTTGTTTGTTTTCTTTATTTGCTCTAATGCAATAAATTCACAAGCAGATCTTGAAGTGGTGTCCTTGTCAGTTTGTCCTTTTGAATTGGTGGGAATGAAAATATGATAAATACATGTTTATCACTTCTATATTGGTTTTTTGGGGGACATGGGTTTGAAGCAGCTCACATTTTGTTGCATCGCCGGTCAGACCAACACAGAACAGATGATCACACACACCCATCTCTCAGGCCTTCATTGCTCTGGAGAGGCCTTCTCCTTTAAGCACTTTCGGCTGATTCTCACTCCTACCTTTGTGCTCTCTCTCTTTCTCGACCTGCTCACCTTTGCTGCTCCACCCGTGTGTCTTCATGACGCTACGCTCGACCACAGAGCCGGAGGTCAACGGCCTGCAGGAGCCCAGTTTAGCAAAACGACTGCGTGGAACTCCGGAGCGCATCGAGTTGGAGAACTACCGTCTGTCCCTACAGAGGGAGGAGGAGCTGGAGGAGGTGCCTGAGGAGACGCTGGCAGAGCATAACCTCAGCAGCGTCCTGGACAAGGTCACAGACGCCGACCTGGGCTCCAGGTAGGACCAGAGCTGCATCAAGGCCATGTGACCTGTGAAACAAACGAGGTCATGTGATGGCTTTAATGACCCTGTCCTCACTCTGTCCTCACTCTTCCACCTCGCCTGTTTTCAACAGCAGCTCTGAGTCCGACATGGAGGAAGAGGATGAGCAGGAGGACCAGGATCAGGAGGAGGTGGAGGAGCAGCTTCCCAGCCCTTCAGACCTCGGCGGCGTTCCCTGGAAGGAGGCGGTAGAGCTCCACGCCAAACTGAGGGGAGACCAAGACAAGGAGGCGGAGGACGAGGGTGTGGCCGATACCGTCAGCAGGGATGGAGATGTAGACGAAGAGGAGGAGGAGGAGGAAGATGAAGAGGGGGATGAAGAAGAGGAAGAAGAGTCTAGTGATGGTAAATGAGTATTTTGATTCAGTATTTCATGTCTTCAGTTTAAAACGTGTCCATCCTGTCCAGAGTCCATTTGTCAGAATGTGTCTCAGACATTGTTCTCCTCATCCTCTGTCTCTTTCCTCCCTTTCTCCCCCTTCTCTTCACGGCCCCCTCCTCAATTCACCTGCTGTTTCTACATGCACTGCACCTGTATGTGTTTGTTTGGGCCGTTTGTCTCCCCCTGCTGTCAGAGGGCGATTACTGCCCCTGGGACAGAGAGCTCCAGTCCGGCCTTTGGCTGGACAAGTACCTTACCGACGAAGAGGATGTCGGTACATTTAAAGGTAGCAACAGAACTGCCTGCGGATGTTTTGCCGTGTGACATAACCCTGGCTCATTTCAGTTTCCCTTTTTAAGAGATTTCTACAATCGGGGTGTTTTTATTTGTTTATGACGTTTTTATTTATGTTTTTTTGCCGTTTTTATTTGTTTATGACGTTTTTATTTATGTTTTTTTGCCGTTTTTATTTGTTTATGCTGTTTTTATTTATGTTGTTTATGTGGCTTGCTTTTGTTTGGTTTGTTGGTTGTGGTTTTGTGTTTTAGGACCCTGCATTCATAAGCGTGTTTCTTTTTTAACCTACAGTTTGAACGCTGGGTTTGGTATTAAGCTCTGAGAAACTAATCTAATAAATGCCAGGGATTGTTTTGTGTTTTCCCTTCAGGCTCTGCAGTTATGATTTGATGCTGAGTGGCAGACTGTTCTTTCATTCAACAAATGGTTATTTCTTTCTTTAACCTTTAAACTTTGCAGCTCATTTTGATGCTTAGGTTTTTTGCAGTGTGTTATTGCATGCAGCCTCCTTTTAATGCCCCTCTTTCGCTATTGTCATGACTGCTGTGTAACTGTGTTTCTGCTTCTCTCCTTCATCACTCTTTTTTCCCTCCCCCTCTCCGCTAACCTGATTTTTGCACATTTGTCCTCATCTTCTTTTATTTTTGTGTCCTTTCTTTATTTCACACCACTTCATTGCTTCGCCCCAAACCCCCAAACACAACATTGCGTCGTGCACGTGTAGTCAGGAACCTACAGATCCGACAAGCTCTGCAGCCGCTGGATCCACAGGCCATTCCAGGTTTGGCTAGAAAACACCTGGAGTCGGAGGGAGAGGAGGATGGCCAGCTTGCCTCAACCCTGCAAGCGTCCCAGCCCTCTGAGCTCACGCAGCCCACCTCCACAGGTAACCCACCCGGAGGTGCTGCACACCAGGGAAGGCCTCGCTGTGTGAGGATCAGGGTGTCTCATATCATCGTTGTTCTGTTTCTACATCTGTGACAAGAGGATCCATTTCCCCTCACTAACTCCCCCGGTGCTTTAATTATCTATACTTTGATACATTTGTGTTGCTCTTTTTTTTTCTGGGAATGTCTAATTTTGTGTTGACTTTTTTTAATTTGTCCTTTAAAGTTTCCCCTGAGGTGAATGTGTCCCAGTGCACCACGTAACCCTCCAGTCGGTTCCTTTGGTTTTTGTTCTGCTTTTGTTCTTTTGTGTTCTGCTGTGTTCTTTCCCATGTGTCTAATTGCTTTACCGTTATTTCCCTGCCATCTATCTGTCATCGTTCTGTATCTTCTGGTTTGAGAGTAGCTCCTGCCCACACATCCACCCGACACGAGGCAGTGAGAGTCTGGTTGGAGTCCTTGTCTGGAGGTAGCAGAGACTTGATGGGACCCTGGTGTCCCCTCTTAGACTCTTACACTGTCTATGTGCTGGCCTTTTCCTGGAGCATGCAAAGAGCAGAAAACTCACCAGCATAAGCGTGCATGCTGTCCGGCTTCTGTCTCACTCGGGGTCAGATCAGCTTTTATTTTGTCTAACTCAACGTGACACTCCACCTCCCAGAAATATCTTTCTGTTCCAATGAAGATGGGACATTATGTAAAACATAAATGAAATGGAATTTATTGATTTGCAGATCCTTTTTATTAAGTTTTATATGCAACAAAGATGAGATGTTTAATGTTCAAACTGATAAACTTTATTGTTTGTAAAGATTTTCTCATTTTGAAATTAAAACCTGCAGGATTTTTCAACAAAAAGCTGGAAAAACAACAACAAAAGATTAGAAATGTTGAGGAATTTCACATCATTTAACGGAGAAATGTTTTTTTAAACAGCTGGGTGTCATTACTGGGTATAAAAGGAGCCTCCCCAAAAGGCTAGGACGTAGCGAAGTTCACCGCTTTGTAAACAACTGCATAAACAAACAGTCCAACTGCTAAAGAACAATATTTCCCAGCATGCAATGGCACAAGTTTAGGGATTCATGAAAAGACCTCTGTAGACATGCAGCAGTGACTAACTGATGTCTCAGGTGATGTCAAATAAATCAGACATTACGGCGTAGATTCAGGAGCTCTTCACATAATGTGCAAGTTAAAACTCTACTGAGCAAAACCAAAGCCGGATACTGGCGAAACCCAGACCCGCCGGACCTTCTGGACCTACAAAGCTTCAGCAGTTAGTGTTGTCTGTTGGCTAAGGTGAACAGGAAGCCAGGCTTCAAACTCAGAATAAATATTTCCACATAAGCTGATCAGTCTGAGCATTAAATGTCTCTGTGGTGCATTCAGGTGAGTATCGGTTATTCTGTTTTCTTTAAGTCTTCCTCGATGGCCTGACTTCATTGGAACTGGGTAGAACCTTCTCTGGGTTGCATCATATCCCATCAAGGCGTTGGCTCGCCTGATGCATCGTGTTGCTGCTCTCACTGTATCTGAACACTAACTCTTCAGTGGCACGTTGACTTGCACACAGCCACTGAAATGCTAAAGCAGCTTTTAAAAGCTTGAACGAGTGAAATGAAGGCCCTTCAGATGTTCGTGCGCAGGCCGTGACGTGCACAGATCTCCAGCAGAGATCAGAGCCGCTCTCATCACTCCACATGCAGCCTCTTAGCACAGAACATCACTGAAGCTGCTACTTTATTTAAAAAGTGCATGAATTAATTCTCTTTTTGTATGTTTCATTGATAATAGTTATTTATTCTGTTGCTTTCTTTTCTTTTTAAACTAATTTTATTTTCACTTCTGCAGGCTTAAAAAGGAAATCTGCATCTTTATTAATGCCTGTCGTAACCGCTATCTGTGTGCACAACTATTTCTTTGCCTGTTTGCTGTTTAAAGTAAAACTGTTTTTGCTTTTTCCTCCTTTTTAATTTCTGCTCTTCATTCTTTGAAATTGCTCCTGCAGCCAGACTTTCAGGGGAAAGTTCATTGAGGCTTAGCCTGGGAGGGAATTGGAAGACATCACACTTTTATTAACTTCAGACAAAATGAGGTTGCCAGGTTGGTTATAGTTTTCTGCTTTTATTCTACACCAGATCCCTGTGAGGATGAAGAAGTGGAAGCTGAAGCAGAGGGTCCAGACATGGAGCCGGGCACGGAGTTGGATCCGGGTAACCCAATTTTCTATTTTTCTTCTGTTACACAAGGAAATGATTGGAGTAGTTTAGCTTCCAGCAGCTAGCATAGCATTTAGGTTACTTTGAAACAGAAATATAAAAGTCATTACTGCCCCCCTTTTTTAAGAGGAAATAAGTCAAACCAGTAAGCCACATTAGAGCTGGTTTCAACAGTGGAGGGGTGGGGGGGAGGGAGAAGGGGAAGGGGGGGGGGGGGGGGGGGGGGGGGGGGGGGGGGGGGGGGGGGGGGGGGGAGGGTGAGGGG
>JBAMIG010000010.1:25103295-25117796 GCA_037177335.1 Kiunga ballochi
GAGCGAGAATAAGCAGGAATTCAGACCAAAGCATTGTGCTTCTACTTTATACACACAATAAATTCATCATTTACATGTTAAAAGGAAGGATTTAAAAGCATGATGTATCCCCTTTAATGTGAATCCTGATGTTATTTGTATGAAAATGAGTCCAAACTCTGGATTCCTTCCAAATTCTATTCATACGAGGACTTTGCAGACATTTAGCTCTACTTTAACATACAAGCTCTTCTGTTTGAATCCATTTGCATTGATTATGCTGTGAAATTCAGAAAGATTCTCTCTGCTGCTCAGTGTGTGTGTGTGTGTGTGTTTCCTGCTGGTGTTGATAGACACCTATGGGTTCAGGACTAAAGACATGGTAAAGCTCAGACGAGCGCTCTGTTTAGCTCCCCTCGTTGTGTTGGCGTGTACCTAATCGATGTGGTCCTGCTCTGTGAATATGGATCTGAGTCCAGGCTGACGCTGCATCAGCAGGTTAAAGCTGCAAGGAGAGCTCAGGGGAATCTTATTATCTAGCCTAGTGGCTTTGATGGCGTAGGTTTGTGCACGTAGAGATTAGCCTGATGTGACCTTGTGACATGTTTCTTACCAGCTGCATCAGTTGTTGTTTTCATTTTGACCTGACTATTAACCCATTTAATCATGTCATCTGTATTATGTTTGTTTCCTCCCCTTTTATGTTCTGTCTTCCCCAAGTCTGTTTATGTCCCTCATGCACTGGCGTTCAAGAGATCGTACGCCACAAAGGTAGTATTACACACGGTAACCCTCACCCCTCCTCCCCCACCTTATCTTCCTGCACATGTGCCACTTTACTGTCATAACACCTTGCGTCTGCCTGGTCAAGCGCTAATAACCACCCCCCACCCCCTCCTCCCACGTCTCTGGATGCATGCGATGGTCGGACTCGCTGGCTCGCTCACTGCTGGACATTTGCTCTGTTAAAACCAGACCTTTCTGACTCTTTTTGGTCACTGTGACACCTCTGCATCTCTGTGTACCGTGGGCTGCTCCTTTCCGACTGGTGACACTGTGGCACGGATTTACTCCAGCCTCGCTGCTGGAAGAGCTTCTTTTCCCTATGTTTTCCTGTTAACGCCAGCTTTTCATGTCCTCATAGCAGCAACATCTCTGTTTATTCAGGCTATGGCTAGCTATGTGATGTTTTATAGTATTATTATTCATAGAATATCCTGTAGACGTGTGTTAAAGGACCCGGTATTTCCCGTCCTCTCCCATGGAGACTTCCTGAAGTGTCAGGACCCCGTGGCGCCAGCCTCCCTTGTAAGCAGCTTGTGGACGCGGCTTCTGACTCATGTTTTTGTTGCTCTACCAGAAAACCTACACAGAGGAGGAGCTGAATGCCAAGCTCACGCGCAGAGTCCAGAAAGCTGCACGACGACAGGCCAAGCAGGAGGAGCTCAAGAGACTCCACAGAGCCCAGGTAAATCCCTCACAGCTCAGGATTGCTGCTTTCTTTGCTTCATGTTATGTGAAATGCATTATCACTGCTGGCATTGTTACTGGGAGCTGTCTGGTACCTTTGAACTGTACGGCCTCTCTAATTTGACTCAACCCTGCTTGGATTGAGGCCAGATGCATCACATGGTTGTGAATTTACCGTGATTGATGGCGTACCTCTGCAGACCATTGACTCGGCACGAAGCTGCCCCTTTTCCTGTCCTGCTTCGCTGTTTCTGTGCAGCACAGATAAGCTTCAGCTCTGCAGGTTGGAGCAGAAAACCCTCTGCTCATGTTATCAATGCTAAACCTGTTAGTTTCTTTCTTTCTTTTTAGCCTAATGTGATGTCGGGTGGCGGGTTTGGAGTTGTTAAAGCCCACACGAGATAAAGACACATGATCTGCCTTAGAATTAAAGCACTTTCTCTTTTGAGTTATCAGATTAAAATCAAAGCTGTTTTTTAGATTTGAGCTCCTTGTTCCTGCCTCTGGACAGTGATGGGAGAGCATGAAAAGACTTTTCCGATCGCTGCCTATAATTTATCCTGAATATGATTATTATACATGAAAAAGGGTTCAAATCAAAGAAAATGTTTTGCATTTATTCATGAACAAAGTTTATCTCTAAACTAAACAACTAAACTTGTCTCATCAAGTGAAGTTGATCAAAATAAGCCAAACTTTATTCATAAAGCACTTGTTTTACATAATAACACCTTTACTTATTGAAATAAAGCTTTCACTCCCCAAAGTATTCATTTAAAAACACACACCACATAACTGCTTCCACAAAAACAGAAAACCAGATTTGTTTTGATGCTGCTGTGATTCCTCCCAAAAAAAATTTCTCTTCCTAATTCCTGACTCCGTTAGGAACAAAGCGGTAGAAACTGGATGGATAGATTCCTGACAGTTTCCCGCTTCACATTTACAAGATGCTGCAGGATAAAACATGCATGCAGAGAATAAAATGGGCTTTTATTCCACATGTACCCAAAGTCTCATGGCTTAAAAGGTTTGAGAACAACTGTTCAGTTCATGAGCAGGACAGAAATAACAGGTTGCAGACTGGGTCTGGATGGCCTGTGAGCAGATCTTTCCTCCAGCCGGTGCAGAACTGATGATGAGTTATTAGCTTCAGATTCACACAAACTGCATCCTGTCAGGAAAGTGTTGCTTAACGGGCAGTGAGAGCGCAGGTAACTAATCCTTATACCGTTTGGTTCCTCCTCCTCGGTTTTCCTGTTCTGACTGCAGCTAATGATGCAGCACGATGGCAGCGCTCCTTCGTGCACCTTTACAGCCGGGATCATACGAGGAAACGGACCCATTTCCCTCCATATGGCCGTAACTGCAGCCTTTCTGCTGCAAAAGGCTTTTGTTTAGTTTCTTTTTCAACCCTTTTACCATCACGTGTATTTCAAATTACGCAACTCCTCGCTGCTTTGTGCAGCTTGCATCATCCAAACTACCCCATGTGTTATGAAAATGTCCCTGACAGGAGCTCAGAGCTAAAGGGCTGCAAACGAGGGTTGCTTTTGCTTCGTGCAGCTCCGAAGTGAAGCACGGTGTCATTGATGTCTCCTCAGATCATCCAGAGACAGCTGGAGCAGGTGGAGGAGAAGCAGCGGCAGCTGGAAGAGCGTGGCGTTGCCGTGGAGAAGGCGCTGAGAGGAGAAGCAGGTAGCAGCCGTCATGCAGCTCTTCATGCAGCACACTGAACATATGAAATGTAGTTTCTTTCTGAGCAACATTGAAAAACTGGTATCAATCCTGCTTTTATTTCAGCTGCTCTGCAGTTTCTCTGAATCCACATTTTTAGCTTTTTTCATGAGCTCCAAAGACAGTCGTAGTAATCTCCCTAACTGGGATTATGTAATGCAGCGCAGGGATTCAAACTGGGCTGAAATCCACATGTACACTTTGCTCTACACTGTGCCCGCTTTTAGCTCATCTAGCTAATAAAGCCTGTAATCGTAATGGTTTGTAGGCTGGGGCCTGTCACAGAGAAATGTTTGCAGTGGTTAATCAGCAGGATGCTTCATCATCCAGAGCTTTTTGTGAGCATGCATCAGTACCATGCCACTTTATATGAAAACAGAGTAAAAAGATTCTTCATCCAAATAAAATTTACAGTAACAGAACTCGACTCGCTACGCAAACCAATGCCTTAACTTTGATTTAAATTTGTCCTTTTTCTGTCCATCTAATCTATTTTCCCTCTACTGTGTTTATAATCACATGCCTGAGTATGTTTTAACATGTTTGCCACTTTACTCTCTTAAAGGGTTGTATAAAGGTACTTATACATTACCCAAACAGCACAAAAGAAGATCAGGTATTAGATTTACTGCAGTCGCCTTTTTCCTTCTTATTATTTGGATTAAATATGGTCATGTCGGCTCCATCTGTGGTGACACACTGCAACAGTTCTCCATCTCTGAACTGGCTGGTTTCTGTTTGCTCATCACACGTCTGCCATCGTTAGTTCCAAGTTGCATGCCGTCAGGAGAATGTGTGTCCCAGCATAGATTTGTGTTTGCTCATTCTGGATTTGTTTTGTCGCCTTCGCTGCCTCTCAATGAGGAGAGTTTCTGTACTCGGGTCATTTTAAGAAGCAATCAGAACGGTAGAAATCTGCTCTCTGTCATGTTTTACTCCTTGTTTTACTGCTGGAAATGCTTCACGGAGCTGTTTGCAGCCGCTCTAAATGAAAAGTCTGGAGACATTGTGTGGAAAATGGTTGCAAAATTAAACCCAATACTGCTAATAAGCAATTCCTTTGACCCGTGCACACAAAACGAGCTGCTCCAGTAAACAGCCAAACAGCAAATCTATGTAACGGTGTGGGAAATGCCACGAAGCATCGTGCAGGCTGGCTGTGTTGCAGCGCACACTGTGGCCAGTACTGACAGACTCTCTTAGTTCTGAGTGTTGCTACAGTGTGTCTGTACGTTTAAAACATCATGCATGACTTGCTGTTGTGTGTGTGTGTGTGTGTGTGTGTGTGTGTGTGTGTTTGCTGCCCGGTTTGGGGCCGTGTTGAATAACTCCTATCTCTAATATGTCATTATAGACTATTGGGGAGATTCTAATTACAGTGAAATCCTGGACTTGCATCTGAGCGGTATGTATTTCACATCTGTCGCTTTGAAACTAACCTAATGGCTAACCCAATCTGTCCCCCCACCCCTCCACCCCACCTTGTTAAACTACTTAAGCTTTGAACCCATCCTATCTACCTTTATTGGCTGGCTCTTATCCCCTGCGATACTTGGTGCTCCTTCACCTCCCTCCTCCTCTCCTCTCCCACTTCCCTCGCTCAGACTCTGTACATCAAACGGATCAGACGCTCGGCTCTCTGCTGTCCTCCCCAGATTGTCTTTGATCTCGGTGAACCCACCGTAAACGACGGATTTTAATGAGTAATGTGCTCGTAGCTGGTTAGCGTGCAGGCTACTCCATGCAAGCTGCTGCAGGAGTCCAAACAAAAACAGCTGCACAAATTTTATGTCACTTGATTAAAATTACATAATTTTTTTTCTTAGATATCCTTTAATTATTCAAACAGTTTTGAAAAAGAAAAGGTTAAAAGTACCTTTGCCTTTTAAAGAAAGGCAAACTTCTCCGATCTGCACCGTGTAGAGACCCACATGTTCCAGTCTTCCATAATCCAAATACTTTTAGCTTCAGAGCAGTGATGCAGAGTAAACACTGGGCTCTGCGTTGCTACCACTGCCACAAATAAGTTTTATTCCTGTGTGAAAATAGTCTGCTGTAATCAAGCTGGTGATGCATTTTCTACATCAGTAATTGCACAGACAGGATTAAACAGGCCTAAAGATTGCAAATCGCTGGAGTATTGATCGTTTCCTGGTAGGCTCTGAGTTTCTGACACTAAGGGAAAAAACAGCTTTATATTTTTTTACAGAAATGCCTTTTAAAGTTTAAACGTCCATTTTTCTGACTTTTCATGTTTAACTCTGAATTTGCACCTATAAGCTGGAATATTTCACGCTTATGTAACCCACCCTTTTGCTTCAAACTGCTGCACATCTGCATTGTAGTCCCAACACTGCTTTCTCATACCGGCTCAGTTGCATAACTCCTAGAGTGTGTACATGTGTGTGTTTGTGTGTTCTAACGGGCAATGTTTGCAGTTATTAAACAGGAGCTGTTGTCTAAACTGCTGGTGAAAGGATAACCGGGGTGTGTGAGGCGTCACATGGGGTCCTGCAGGGTTTTGTTTGGAGGCGGGGCTTAAAAGGAGGTTTGGGAAGGACCCGGGCTGTTCGGTGGGTTGCAGTGCTGCTAGTGGCTTCTTTGGTGTGAAGATCAATGCTCCGATGCAACCAGTTTTTTAAAATCATTCAGCACAGCTTCAGCTCATGTGCTAAACAGTTTGAACCTTTTCCTACCAGATGCAGCTCGTGTCACCTGCTTGGTAAATATCTTTTACAGGTTGCTTTATGGACTTATATTTGAGCCCTGCAGGAAATTTTCTCACCCAGACTGCTTCTTTAATGCAATTTTCATTTAATTTAAAGGTTTTATTTGTAAGACCTTGTTCATTGCACAGCATGTGGAAACTAAAAAGAAAAACCCAGTATGATGCAGTTGTTCCTTTTTCTCTGTGATAGTCTCCGGCACATTTTCCCCCCTCTAACCTGAAAACGCTGTTATTTTCCTCTTTGTAGATGTGTTTCTGTGGAGTATCGATAATCCATAATTCTTCCTCCTGGTATTAAACTTATCTGTGCTACACATATTTTACATCCATACTTTTGGGTTTATTAGGAGCCTTTGCTATTTATAATCCTCCGCTGCTTTAGAAAATGTTTTCCATGGATGCAAATGACACAGAAAATAAAAAGTCTAATTTGCACTTCAAAAGTAGCGAAACTTCAAAAGTGGCCACACTGGCAGCAAATGAAGCCGGGTGGTGTTAGCATGTTGCTATGGTGTTTACATAGAGACTGGAGCAGTCATGTGAGTGTGCATGAGCGAGATGCATCTCGTGGGGAGCTGGAAATAGTTGGGATGATGGGATTAAATAACTTGATGTGCTCTGATAAACACTGGCCATATGTTCAGGCTGCTCGTAGCGGCTAAAAGAGCTGTCACCAAATTAAAGGATAATCTGCAGAAGCACGGCTGCAGGATCAAACAGGAGGATCATTTCCTGCTTCGTGCTCTGGTTGTTGTTTTTCACTTGTTTCCCTTCTGTGTTTTTAGCCTGTTTTCACTTCTCACACCCCACAGCCCCCCACTCCCCCCAGAGGACGGGTCTCTGCTCCTGTCTTTTGTTGACATCTCTTCTTTTTATTTTCCTCTTCACCACACCCTGCTTTCCCCTTCCTGTCTCTGTTTTTTCTCCTGCATTATGTCCTCCTCCGTCCACCTGCTCCACCCCCTCACATTGCCCCCCGCCCTCTGTCTTGTGGAAGTTGAGCCCTCTGTGGGGACGCCTCGCAGAAGACCACTGTCCCTGTGCCCCTGCTGGTCCCCTGAAGGTAACATAACCTCGCCGCATCCGCTGGCAGGTTAGCTGGCAGCCGTGTGGATCTCCAGAACTCTGCTACCTCCTTTCGCCTGCTACCCGTCTACTTAACACTCTGTCCTTACCGTGTTTGTGGTATCGGGCTCGGTAGATTTCCCCAGATTCCAGATCCAGTGCAAGATTCCAGGAAAACTAGTGGAAATTTCAGGTTAATGATTTTCTGATCCTCCCAAAATGAGGAGCATCACCAGGTTTTCTCTAAACCACAGCAGATGAACGTTTCTGCTGCTCCTGAGCTGGATTTATGGTTATGAAACTTACTGAGCAGTACTAGTGTTTTTGGATTTCCTCTGTAACCTGCAGGCTGTGCTAACGTTTAGCACATGCACGGCAGATTTTGCGATGCTTCCCTCGGTGGTCCGTATGTTTACACACGGCTAATGTAATTTAACATCATTAAAGCATGAGAAGAAAAGCAGTTTCTATGCTGCAATTACCACATCAATGCTAAGATGTTAGGTTTATTGGTTGCCTAGCAACGCAAGCTAAATGTCTCCTTTTACCGTGCACTTTTCGGGCTGGAGGTGGAGAAATTGGCCTGTAATTCTGCATAGATGCAGACGGGATGGGGAAACTACTCGGCCATGTCTTTTATCAACAGCATGTGTTTTGTTTGCTGTTTGGCTGAAATCTACCAAAAAAACTGAACCCTTGATTCTTCTCTGGAGGTGTTTTGGGTGATTTATGTTTTTCCCTTTTATCTCCTAAAGAAATGTTAAAAGCATCACGCGATAACGTATTGATGATGAAACCGAGCGACCAAAGACTGCAAACGTGCTACCTCACGGGCAACTTTGCATTTGAAGGCTGAGGAAGTTGCATGACTCACATGAAGTCTTTTAAATGAATGTGGTTTGTGTTCGTGTCTCTCACTCTGCCTGCTTTTTACGTTAAACACGGTGGTTTTTGTGCAGTTTTTTTTGTCTGATTTATTTCCGTTTTTGCCCTGATTTTTTTCTCGTGTTTAGAGTGTTGAGCTGAGAGGTGGTGGAGGTAGAACAGGCTGAAGACAGAGAGAGAAATGGCCCTGGCTGAATGAGCCTCCCTTTGCTTAATCGTTTTCTTGCTTCTGTTTGTTGTAGCCCTCTTCAGTGCGAGCTGCTCTTCAGCTCCAGCTCTGTCTGTCTCTGTCTCTTTTCTGTTAATTAGCAAAAGCCATTCCTGAAGACCACAGCCATGCGCTTTATGTGTGCACAATGTTTTTCCTATTCATTCTGCAAGAGCCTCCTGTTCCCCAGCTAAGTACGTCACGCTGCATCAAGGTTTGCCTTACGGTGTTTCATTGAAAGCGCTTGGCTCCACCTGCTGCAGTCAGATAAATGGAAGGGTACAGGGTGTATTGCACCTCTCTAGGCATGCCGCATAGACCGGCCTTCTCTGCAGGAGAAGCGTGCAGCCATTGGCACTGCGATGCATGACGCCAGCAGACCGTATTTTCCCAGAGCCAGACCTAATAGAGGAGTTTGTTGGTCTCTGTGAGAAGTCCTGATGATTGTGTCTGTGATGGAATATGTATGAAGAGCAGCAGAATGGATGTTTTTTCTCCTTGCACATCACTCCGCTTTAATGGGAACTGAATGGATTTGACTGCTGGCTGGTCTGTGTGTGAGAAGCTGGTGAGGAATGCCTTCGCTACCATTTAGCCTTGTTTTTGTTTAGCTAATGTCCCATCTGAAACTAATGAAAGCATAAATGATAGCTGGTGAAGAGCTAACACATACAGGCCAAGCTGGGTAACACAAACTCCTGACTTTTCAGCAACAGGTATGGTTTGTTTGTCTGTATGTGGGTTATGTGTGTTTGCACATGTGCACTCGCTTGAATTTAAAACGCCGCCATCTTCAAACCGGATGGCGCGGTGACCGTGATTGTGCCGAGTCCATTCTTCCACCCCACCATCCCTCAGCAGGGACATCCTGGCTTGGCTGTCATTGTGCCCGTGTCAGGCCTCGCCTCGTCTGTGTGACATCGTCGTCATGTGACTGCGGCCTGGCCTCTCACTCACACTCTGGGTGCCCCTCCTCTCCTCCAGGTATGGGCAAGAAGGACGACCCCAAACTGATGCAAGAGTGGTTCAAGTTGGTGCAGGAGAAGAACGCCCTGGTCCGCTACGAGTCAGAACTCATGATATTGTGAGTACGTCTCCTGATGGGACAGAACTGTCAAACGCTGCTAAAAGCACATTATTACTTACTGAGCTGTAGTTTCTGGTGTTTAACACTCATTTAATACAAAGTTTTATTACTTTACTGCAGAGGTGTCCAGTTCCTGCAGGTTTTTATGAGTGGGGTGCATTGCCTCACCTGGTAAATTATAAATATTATCAAAATTTCATGGATCAGGATGAATCAGTGATGAAAGTAGTTTTTTACTGATATTCGACATGCAGACTCTAAAATATACCGATGCATATTCAATGTGATGCAAGTTATATGAAGTACGCTAAGCTGAGGTTAAAATAAACCAGCTCCAAAGATCAGCACTGGGTGAAATGGGCGTAGCAGTCCAGGTTGCAGGTTGGATTTCACTGGGTACTGGAGGGCACTGCGGTAATGGGCTGGTAGCACCACAGCCTTTGGCTTCTTCTTACAGTTCAGTTAGGAGCCATAAAAATAGATTTCAGCATCGGTTCCAGCTGGAATCCTGCAACGCATCAGGTTAACTGGTAGTGAGCGTGAGCACGAGCGATGGACTGGCGAGCTGTACAGGTGTACCCTGCTGCTCGCCCACTAGCTGCTGGATACCCTACAGCTTCCCAGCGATCCTGAAACTCAGCTGTGCAGGAAATGGATGAACGTTCAGATGCTACATTTCCCCACACACCACTGGTTAAACACATGCACGCCATGAGTCACTGCAGAACAAAGACATGATGAAATATGATGGATTTGCTGCTTTTTTGGTAACTTAGTTAAAAATTGGTTGCTGTTGTGAGGTCCTTCTCATTTTTCTGCTTAATATGAAACTCCATCACGTTTTCAGTCCATTTAGCAGAGCGGCTTTATTACATCCTGACAAATGGTTAAATAATCTGTTTTCTCACCATTAGTTCCTGAAAGCTCTGGAATTAATGAGTTTAAAAATACTTATTTAATTTTGCTTCAATAAATGGTGAAACTGGGAGACATTTAGGTTGAATGCTGGAGCTGATTGATGGAACCTTTTGACTTATTTCCCCTGTTTTCTAAAGTGCCAGAGAGCTGGAGCTGGAGGACCGCCAGAGTCGCCTGCAGCAGGAGCTCCGGGAGCGGATGGCTGTAGAAGGTGCTCAGAGAAACGCTAGTTAGATAAAAGCGCTCGGTTTAATTCAAAATGTTCATGTTTCCCAGTAAGTTTTTGTTTCTTTTGCAGACCATTTAAAGACCGAGGAGCAGCTTGCTCAGGAGAAGCAGATCCTGAATGAGATGTTGGAGGTGGTGGAGCAGCGCGACGCCCTCGTCGCCCTCCTAGAGGAGCAGAGGCTCCGGGAGAAGGAGGAGGACAAGGATCTGGAGGCTGTCATGCTGTCAAAGGGATTCAACCTTAACTGGGCCTGATGTGAGCCGGGTAACTGCTCACTGAGTGGCTTTTCTGACGAGGCGCTGGCATCGTGAAAGGCTGCCTCAGCCGTACCAGTTTTTTTGTCTTCTGAACGCCAACACAAGCTGTTGGTCTGAAACCGTCACACCTTCAGCAGCGAATGTGTGGAAAGAAGTTTCTCCAACACCAGAACGAGTCGCGTTTACACGTCCTCTGCTTGAAGGCAGTCCGTTAATCGCTGCTTTCCTGCGTGGGAGGAGAGGATTCAGAGCAAACTCGCAACTTTATCATCTCGGCCTTGAAGCAGGAGCGAAGGAAAAATGTGTCCAGACTTTAGCCTCCGTTTGTAAAGGGAAGAATGCCGTCATGTCCTGCTGATGTAAAGGAATTGTATAAAAAAATGATGTTTCTGTGTGTAGTTGTGTTGAACAGGTTGCAGAGGTGTGTGCAGGTGTCCCTGCAGCCGACACAGCCTTTCTCTCATCCTGGCTTCTGCAACTACAGCCTGGGTTTCTCTTCTTTTCTCCCAGTTTGCAAACAAACACTAAGAATCCAGTAATGTTTTGTGCATTTCTTTGTTTTCTTTTAACACATTGTTTTGCTTTCTCACCAGAGCCCAGGGACTCATTATCTTGCACTTGTGTGTAACGTTCATGCACTTCCAAAGCCGTTGCAAGTGGGGAATGAAGGCTGCAGGCACATTTAAAGCATTTCATGTGACTCCATGATGATGGACACCTCTGCGGGTTTGTTTCACGCTGCAGTTAGGATTTCCAGCCACCATAAGGCACCATGTTATCGGCGTCATTTCTCTGTTCATAGCGGCTCTTTTGGTTTGAACTCTGTGCCACAGGACTCTCTCCGTCTTGCCGTCCTCACCGCTCCCTACACAGCAGTGTTACAAGAGGCCTTTTTCCCACGTTATTTATGATGAAGTTGTGTTTTTTTTAGAGGCAAATCCGGCTGGAGATTTTTGTAAAGCATGTCACTAAGCGGTGCGGATGGGGACACGTGCTCCGGACGGTGGGCGGACTGTAAAAATCCAGGTGTTTTGCTGCATAGAGGCTTTATTTATGAGAGCTGTGGATAAAAAGTTACATCATTTTAAGGCTTGTTGTTTTAGATGGTGTGTGATAAGTTTGACATGATTGTATTGATATTTATTAACATGTGTGCAAATGTATTATATGTAAAGAGAAAGAATCCTAATTTTTAAACTGTTGACACGACTTGTAATGTAAATGCTTCATGTAGCTACAATGCATAGGGGTGTTGGATGTATGCTGAAGACGGCAATAAAACCATGCAGTTCTTTTAAATCTTTATGCATCTCTTATGGGCTCATTTTCATGTCTAAAAGACATTTCTGCATCTCGCATGGAAAACCTGCAGCTAAAACCGCTTTTCTAGTTCCAATCTAATGTATAAAATATAAATAAAAGCAAACATCATTTGCTCATTTTTAATGCAAGAAAACCCGAAGTTTATCTGGTTTGTGGATCTAAGTGGATATAAATTCAGAAGCATGGTTTTTATTTGCGTACGTTGGGGTTGGGATTGGGCGGATTATGCAATGCTTGGAACAGGAGGTGCAGTTGTACAAATACAACTGTGATTTCATACATCAATATAAACAAAGCTATTTTGGTGTTTGTGGGCACTGCAATGAAACCACAGCTCAGACAAACTGTCGGTTTAATGTTGCACAAACTTTGGAGACCTCCAGAGAGGATGAAGACAGGAGGGTTTATCGAGTGTGTAAACACCAGATGCACAGAATATTCCGGCATAGCAAGAAAAACTAGAATTGCACATTAGTTATTATGCAGTGAACTTTGCAGGACCTTCCTGCCCGGCAACCAGCAACATGTTTTATTAATAATTGAAGCCTGAACCGAGAGCCCAGTTAATGTGTTCTGCTTATAATGTAAAAGCGAGAGGATGCCTTTCTCAGACTCAGCCATGTGGGTGGTGCAGTGTGGTGGTTTGCACCTTCTCTCATGTCTGTGGACTTTGCATCTTCTCCCTGTGCCACAGTGTGCGCTCTGTGGGCTGCTTGCCGTGTTCCAGACACACACATTAGGTTAAATGATGTGTGTTTGTCATTATGTTTATGAATATCTGACCCTTCCAGGTGTATCTTCTCTCTGCATGGAGTCTCCTGCTCTTCCTGCAATGCTATTCATGGATCAAGACAACAGGGCTTTATTATTGATTTGGTAGATGTGTTGCAGCCATGAAAGCAGAGCGAAGACGCTGCAGTGTTCGCTCTATCTTTAGCTCAGAAAACACTTCAAAACAGAATTTCTTAAAGATCTGCTGATCCTCCTCTGTGTTCATCCATTTGTACAAAGTAGCATTTGTTTAGGGAGATGAAAGAGCGCGTGACATTAACTTCTATGTCGTTTGAAAGGAGAGTAATATTTTATATTTATATAATAGTGTTTGTTGCATTTAAGGTGTTAAAAACATATTTTAGTGGAACATATGTAGCTTTAATGCTGCAGACCCAGAAAGGAAGAAAAAGTTTTGGAAAAATGACCGGAGGTGGTTTGTTTAGGCTAAAACGGGGGAAAATGTTTTAATCTGAAAAGTTTATGAAATTGCAAACAAACAAAAAGGATTTTTTTTGTGTGTGTGTACATATTTCTTCCCCCAACGTGATTTAAAGAATAACTTTTTCAATGCACTTATTGTGAAAGGAAACCAACACGGAAGTAATTTCCGCTTTAATATCTGACAACTTTGAGGTTAAAAGTTGGACGAAGTGTCGAAGCTGGACCTTCACGATGATCGAGGCAAGTTTCAGAGACTGTCAGGTAAGTCAAGAAGCTGAAAATAAAGTTTTTAAGCAAAGAGTGACGTCAGATAATCAATTTTAAATGGAATAAAATGGGAAATGTTGGGATTAACGAGGTCAGAAGTGAAAACATGACGTGTGAAGAAAATACGGATTTCCAGCCGGTGTGGGAGAGGACTGAGCAAAGTTAAATTAGGAGAACTTTTCATCCTGAATGTAAAGGCAAGCAAGAAAATCCAGATTTAGCTGCTTTTCCTCTGCAGGCTTGGAAAGCGGAAGGTCTTCCTCTGTCCACCAGCAGCAACGAGGCGTGCAAACTGTACGATGCCATCCTCACACAGGTAAAACCAGTAAACACTCCCCAAACTAGTAAACTCACTGTCATGCAAATGCTCCCAAACAGCGTCATATGTGAGCTTGTTGCTTTGCAGTATGTGAAATGGAGAAACGATGAAAGCTTGGGTGGAATTGAAGGATGCATCTCCTCCATGCAGACAGCTGATCCTAACTTTGGTAAATAACTTTTCACTTTCCTTTCAAACTAAAAGGCATACCCACACATTACCGAATGAAATATTATAACTATAGGATAATACTGTGTCACATAAAGGATTGATGTAATTATTTTAACATTTCATTTATAAAATTGAGGTTTGAGGCTTTGCAGAATAAATCCTTTCAGCTCATTTTCCACCATTTAAGAGGTGTGATGCAAGGTGTGTTACTGGTGATGCAAGGTGTGTTACTGGTGATGCGGGGTGTGTTACTGGTGATGCAAGGTGTGTTATTGGTGGTGATGTTGGGTGTGTTACTGGTGATGTTGGGTGTGTTACTGGTGATGCACGGTGTGTTACTGGTGATGCGGGGTGTGTTACTGGGGAAGCACCTTACTGGTCTGGGTGGGATGGTGCTGTCCACACACAGGTTTATACAATGTGTCACACACTCAGTGTGTTGATGTTCATTTTCATGAGGATCACAGAGGACATTCCAGTCTGTAGCCTGGAAGCTTCCTCTCAGAGCATCTTCATCAACACAGCAGGTTTTAATAGTCTTTCTAATGACAGCTTGTTGCTGAACGATATTAGCATAAAATCAGCTTTTATTTTCTCTGGTGGAGCAGCTGATAAACTGTTGGAGCGTTGGTAGAGGAGCAGA
>JBAMIG010000010.1:25118999-25130316 GCA_037177335.1 Kiunga ballochi
GTGGCATCAGGCATTGCTACAGGATACAATAGTTTTCTGCAGACTTCTGGTTGTAATGATGCGACCTCAGTCAGGTGAGGAGGGTAAGCTTCATCTCTTGTTTAAACAGAAAAGCAAAAGGAGTAAAGAGGCTTTTATATCAGAAGCGTTGCAGCAAGCATGTGAGTTTTCATGTGAGTCGCTTTGTTGAAGCAGGAAAGTCCAAACAGCAAAGCTGTCTTTGTTTGTGCTGTAGTCATGGGTCATGTGATCAGTACGGGGCTGGAGCTGGTGGCGACGACGAGCAGCACCCGGTTGAATGATCGGCTGGCTGGCGCCGTGAGGAGAACAGTGGAGCTCGCCAGCAGCCAGGACATCTCTCCCCGAGAGAAGCTCCATGTCAGAGCGGTGGAGCTCTTCTCACACGGGTAAGAGCCAGCGCAGCCAGCGCAGCCAGCGCAGCCAGCGCAGCCAGCGCAGCCAGCGCAGCCAGCGCAGCCAGCAACATCAATATCAATATTTGAGGCCCAGCTATTTCAGACTGTTGAGGCTAAAACTTCTCTGTCAGGAACAAGGAGTCTGGTTGTAAAAGTGAAGCATGATTACAATTGTATTGAGACAAAGGAAGAACACAGAGTAAAGAAATGCAATTCCTGAGATTCTGTTCAGCTTCTGTCAGAGTCTGGCCATGAACATGCAAGCTTGGAACATCATTGCATAATCATATATCTTGTCAGGATAGAATAAAGAGATTGCTCTGGAGTCTAACACCAGATCCACGTTGTAAAACAATAAAACTGTCTTGACCGGTGGGGTCAACCTATCCAGATCATCCAGATTTACAATCAGCTGTTCAGCAAAGGGGAATGTGCAGGCTTTACCATGAATTTAACAGAGTTGCTGATTCAAATACTAATCTCTGACATTATGCTGAGCATTATGTAATATAAGAAGCATGCATATGAAATGACCACAACAAGGATTTTTAAATCTCACCCCGCTGTTTGGGAAGTAATATTAGTGCTTCATGTTCATTTCTCTGCAGTACGGTCAGAATCCTGCAGAGACTTTTGGTTCCTCATTTGCTGGAAGATTCAGCCTCTCGGAGGCTTCCTATGTCCTCACGGTGCACGGCAGAGCCTCTGTGATCATCCACTGCTGCATGTTTGTGACAGTTTCTCACATTTTCTTGCAGAAATTTCCCAAAAGCCTGTGAAGTATGGGAGGATATTCTGGTCGACCATCCCACAGATATGTTGGCTCTCAAGTTTGCCCACGATGGCTACTTCTACATGGGAGCCCAAACCCCGATGAGGGACTCTGTGGCCAGGGTGCTTCCTCACTGGAAAGCTCACACGCCTCTGTCCAGGTACAAAAGGCTTCCTTTATCCTTTATGGGCTCAAAGTAATTTTTTCTGTTGATGTATAGAAAAGAAAAGCGGTGCCTGTTTGTCTCCAGTGTCGTGCTGCTTTTATTAATGCGCATTACAGCAAAATGGAGAAAACTATCCGTATTTATTGCACAGATGAATGAAATGCAGCATGTTTATCATCCTTGGCCTATTTACAGCAACCCAATGTGTAAATATGCTGCCTGGTCCTCCTCTCTGTTTCCATAAAGAAAAGATTTTTCCATTCAGTGTTCACTTTTCTCATCATGTGATGATGGTGCAGAGTCCGACCCCAGCACACCCCAAAGGTCTGGACCATGTGGCGACTGATCCAGCTGTGGAAATGATTCAGCATCACTTCATCTTCCTCCCTTCCTACCCTGTTGCTCCACCACTGTGGATGACCTTCATCTTCCTCCCTCCTTACCCTGTTGCTTCACCACTCTGGATGACCTTCATCTTCCTCCCTTCCTACCCTGTTGCTCCACCACTGTGGACTCCTCAGACCCCTTGACCTTCTTCCAGAATCCAGTCTTTATGTGGTTCTCCTCTCTGATTGGTTCTTTCCTTCTGGCTCCACAGATGCTCAGATCCTTTGTTCATGTGGAAATCCTCTTTCTTCATTAAACAGTCCTGTTTTTCTTCATCGGGCTGCAGGGATCACCCTTCAGGATGTTTTTCCCTCAGTCTTTCTGGAACATGATGCTTCCAGGTTTTAATGATGTCCAGTTCTGTCTCTGCATCTCCATACAATTTTCCTCTGCCTGACTCTGATGATCTGACCCTTCTTAAACACACTAACATGTTTTCCACCCCTACAGGACTATTATCCAATAGGAAGCTCATGTTTACTTAGTTAAATCCAGGTAGACTCTGTTCTGGGCCAAACGGTGTGTATTTATCTGTGTAGACCTGCTTTTTGGATTGATGAGCTAACACTTTGTCTTAAATCTGGGATAAAAGTATGTGTGTGTTTGTCTGTGTGTGTGTGTGTGTTTGTCTGTGTGTTTGCTCTCAGCTATCTGAAGGGCCTTTATTCCTTCGGCCTCCTTGAGACTCGCTTCTATGACCAGGCCCTGAAAGTGGCGATGGAGGTGAGCTCCTTGTGATTGTAGTTTTCTCTAGAGGCTGTTGTAGCCTCCAGGCACTGATTGTGTGAGCTCATCTCTCTCTGCACCTCCTTCTCCTCATGCAGGGCCTCTCTCTGACCCCAGACGATGCATGGTCAGTCCACTCTGTAGCCCATGTCCATGAGATGAGAGCGGAGGTGGACAAAGGCTTGGTGTTTATGGAGAGCAGAGAGAAAGACTGGCAGGTAGCGGCCTTTTTTATTCCACATCCCATCTGAGAGACGTATGAGAGCGATCTCTGAGACAAAAACCTGCCTTTTTATTTTTGATTCCAGGTATCTGACGTTCTGGCCAGTCACAACTACTGGCATTGGTCTCTTTACTTCATTGAGAAGGTAAGGATGATACTGGAAGGGACTGGTTTTCAGCCAGATGAATAGTTGGCAGCAGGAGTTCTATTCATCATTTGGGCTTAATTATATCATGAGATTAATTTGAGTTTGAGTGCAACACAATTTATCAACTCCACTCCTCTGTTTAATCAAAAGCAGTTCCAGTGAGTCATTGTCACCCCCTCGTCTTCCTCTTCCTCCTCCACAGGGCCAATATGAAGCTGCTCTGCAAATATATGACACTCAGGTTGGTTTATAGAGTTGCATCAAAACGCTGCTTGTTTCTGTGAATGCTCCGTAACACACCAGAGGCAGACGGAAAGCGTGCGAGTGGAACGAGTAGAGGTTGAATTCCTGTCGGAGCGAGCGGCCAGAGCTGATTGTTTTTGCTTTTAAAAGCGCTCTGACAACAGGGCGTGTTGCTCTTTGTGTCCTGAGCATTCACAGGAACATTTCTGTGGTCATTTTAGCCCCACAGTGTCTGAAATGGTTTCATCACGTTAGCTCATACACGTTTAAACAGAAGCGGAAATAAAAGTTCCCCTGCTGTGTGTGGCGTTTGTCTCAGGTATTCAAGCGTTTGCAAGCCTCTGGATCCATGCTGGACACCGTGGATGCCTGTTCAATGCTCTGCAGATTAGAAATGGAAGGTAGGACTGGGACCAGCTTGAAAAGGGTTACAGGATGTGTGTGTGCCCATCTGTAGTAAGAAATGATGCAACATTGTTGATGCATTGCTAAAAAGCTGACAGGAGGCCATAAGGCTCTGGTCTCTAAGCTAAATGAGGGGAGATGATCTGAGTTTGCAGATCTCATTAGTCTGACGGTGAAGCGCTGGATTATCAGAACGTTTTGTGATGTACTGACCCTGACTGCTTTGTTGCTGCTCCCCGCTACAGGTGTGTGTGTGAAGGACCGCTGGCGTGAACTGCTTCAGATAACCCAGCCTCACACCGATGATCATGTGACTTTGTTCAATGACCTGCACTTTCTTATGGCTTCTCTGGGAGCTAAGGAGAGCGAGACCACTCGGCGTTTGCTGCAGGGCCTCCAGGAATTAGCAAAGTAAGCTCTGCATCACTTCTTCTCCTGACTGCGCTACTCGGTCAGACTTATGTAAGAGCATCACACGCCTTCTATAAAAACTGGGAGCGATGGCTGAGCGTAAGATGTGAGACGGAGAGCTGCTTTCTCTGCTGGGTAAAGCAGTCTTCCTCCTGCAGCAGATGTTGCACCAGGATCTGCTTTCCTTTCCCCTCCTGTTTTATTTAACTTTTAAACCACAGAGAAGCTGCCGTGGAGCATAAGTTCCTCAAGTGGGCATATTTTTTTTCTCTCTTTGATGGAATAAACGCTGTGCAACCTTTAATGCTGTCTCCTAAGCGTAGCTTTACTTTGAATATCAAACGAGCCGCAGACATTTTCAAGCTTTGCATTTGTTTAAGTCCATCACTGGAATTCACCATGCAGCTTTGCTCACCTTGCTTTGGTACTGCATGATAAAATGCACTTTTCCAGGCAAATTAGACACTCGGAGCGATAATCCAGGCTTCTCCTGCAACACTTTGGGACGTTTAGCTTTAACCATGCCATGAATTCTCCTCAGATGTCTGCAGCTTTTATAGCTGAGCAGAAAAAGCCTTAATATCCATGTGAGTCTTTGGTTTCTAGCATTTTTCCCTTTAAACCCTCCATCACAGAGAACCTGGTGACAATCAGCAGCATCAGCTGGCTGAAGGCGTCGGCATAGCGATGTGTGAGGCTTTGATCGAGTACAACCAGGGCAACTACAAGCAAGCGGTGGAACTACTGTATCCCTTACGCTACCGCATGGTAGACATAGGGGGTAGTGATGCACAGGTGGGTTTAACACATATGTGGCAACTAAAACACGCAGAGAAAAAGTGATGATGATGAAGCTATCAGCTCGTGTTGCTCTGATATAACGCTTTCAGCCTCCAGGCTTTACTTTCTTTGGGTATTATTGATCCTGCTGCTTTGTTTTCCTGAGCTAAAAGCTGCAGAAGCACATGTCAGGGTGTGAGAATGTAGAGCTAGATGCACCAGTGTATGAATAATAAATCTTTGTGATGGATGCTGATGGACTTAATGAATTTTATGTTGTTTAACAAGCAGTTTCCAGAGACGCTTCACGTGCATGAGTACTAGCTAAGAGTCAGACCTGTTTGTGTTTACTAATGGTTTTGTTGGTTTTGCAGAGGGATCTGTTCAGTCAACTGCTTATTCATGCAGCCATAAAATCAGAGAGCAAGCATCACCAGAAACTGGGAAGGTAATGTAGAGCTGGGATTTCAGGATGCTCGGTCCTTTCCCCTTTCACTGTTCAGAGGGAACTTTCTGCACTTTCCATGTCAAACTGATCGTTTCCTTTCTTCACATTTCCATTTTTTTCCTCATGTTCTTTCCAGTTCATGTAGCAGAGCAAGCTGACTGCCTGCTTTTTTTGCAGATGAATCATTTAATCGTAAAAAAAACCCCTCCCTTCTTAAAGGGATGAACCTGTGTTGTGTCTACATCTAACAGAGGTGAACTACTCCATCTATAATATCTTTAGGGGCTTTGTTACTAACAGGCTGTTGCAAATAGAATTAGTTCCGTTTTTTTTTATTTCATGCACACAAAATATTTGAGGAAACACCCTGTGACAGGCATAAAATAGTATTTTCCTACCAATAATGTGATTGCCAGAAAGCTTTCAGGGCGTATCGCAGCAGGATGTAAAGCAGGTGCTGAAAAAACTGAAAGAACAAGTAGCGAGATTTTTATCTTTAGAAAAGAAGCATAAAGCTGTTTTACAGAAGCTGAAAGATGCACCTGGTCCTTTAGTTGATCCACGCACCGCCGGCCAAATGGAGGGGCGGCTGTCAGAAGCCTTCAGGCCATCTCTGCTGGAGGCAGGTGGACGTGAGATTCACCTGTTTCCGGTTAGTCAGGGTCCGTGCAGATCCGCCGTGCAGACAAAGCAATGCCGCTGGAACACGCAGGAATTGTATTAAGCTAACATGCAATTAGCAAAAAAAGAGGAACAGGAAGTCATTGATGCAATTGGAATTTATTAGTCAGACCTGGAGTGAAAACCAGGAAGAAGGAATTTCTCCTCAAAGCCTCGGCGTTGGTGAAGCTTCTTTACTAAACAGAACAAAAAGCAGAAACTTTGTTTTTTCCCCTGGCAGCATGTAAAGATGTGAGGACGGGAGACTGAACTGTAATGTGTTGCAGCTGGCCCAGACCATGGTGATACCATGTTCCAAACAGGCTTTTATCTATATCTACTCTTATCTATGTGATCTGCAGTGCTTTTAATCTGGGAGCCTTGCTATGCACATTGTTGCTGCTGGGAGTCCTGGTGCACATTACCACCACCAGAAGCCCTTTAGAAGTTATATCATGCCTTGAATAATCCACAACTTGCTTTTAAGAGTCCAAACTCCTAAATAGCATGATGCATTTCAGCTGTGCCTCTTTATATACTTTTTTTTTCTAACTCTTCATCTTATTTCAGATCATATTTATAAATGTAGAAAAGTCTTCAGAGTACAGCGATCTGATTCTGTTTAAGGATGGAAGCAATGGAAATGTTTTGCAGAAAAAGTTCCTCTCTGCAACATGTTTTACTTTTCCTATCGATCTGTTCTCATCTCGCTGTGCTGAATTCCCCCAGATGTCTCGTTGTGGAGCGCGATGCCGTGAGACCCAACTCGCCTCTGACCCAGCGCCTGATGCACAAAGCTCTGGCTCTTCATCACTAGACGGATTGCAAGGTGTGCGAGCAGCAGAGTGAAAGCTTCAAGTGTGCCTGTAATCTGACGTCCCACTGCTTTTTTCTGTGAGGAGCTTCACACTGCGCATATAATCATCAATGTAGCTGCTTTTTTCCCAATGTGCAATTTCTGATAAATAATGATGTAAAAATGTGTAAATTGTAAAATAATTTTCAGCTTTGTGTTGTATTTGAATAGTTTTCATGTTGAACACTGCCCTGCATGAAGTTTATTATTATTATTATTATTATTAATAATAATAATAATTACACGTCGAAAAATTAAATATAATAAAAAGAAGCTATTTAAACATGTTTCCATTAACTGGTTTAATTGGCTGGAAAGTAGCTGTTTTTTTCTGTAAAAACCAGTTTGTGTCATAGTGGGTTTGCCCACCAGTCCATCGCAGGGTGGCTGTAGCTCAGCAAGTCGTCTGCGAGCCTGAAAGTTGGTGGTTTGATTCCAGGTTCCTTCTGATGACACGCTGAAGTGTCTTTTAAAATTTTAAGTCTGCATTGTCTCTGGATGTAGTGGTAAATGTTAATGTAAACACTTTAACATGGTGCGCTGATTAAGATACAGAAAATGTATTTTCATAGTGAAATGTTCACCTGAAGACGACCAGAATCATCTAAATATACAAGAAGATGGGCGGAGCCTCGCAGCCGGTTTCTGAAGAGCAAATAAGAAGCTCAGTGGGCGGTTCCTACCATCACCATCTTGGCAGCGCCACCATAACACATGCCGTCACTCTGGAAGGATACAAATATGGTCAAAGGGGTGGAGCCAGAAGGCGGGGCTGAATGACATCTGTCAAACTGAAATATCTGTAGCAGCCTCTGGGTTGAACTAGGACAGGGGTCGGCAACCTTTTTTACTCAAAGAGNNNTCACAAGGAGCCACAACAGAAGGATGAAAGAGCCACATGTGGCTCCGGAGCCATGGGTTGCCGACCTATGCACTAGGAGCTGAGCGCCTCTGTTAACAGAGAGCAGGTTAAACAATTTCTCATGTGCTTAAAATAGCCTAAGGAGAAAGCTGCTTCACACACAATGGAAATGGCTTTATTACATACAGATAAGTGAGAGGAAGAGATGTAACGTGTCCATGTTGATGTGTGGAGCCAGACACACTGCACCAAGTTAAGCGTCAATAAGGACATTTTTCTGAGATGTCCTGAAAATGAGATCAAACTTCATCCTCAGCTTTCAGAGCTGTTGCAGGAAGAAAGAGCGATGCAGCTGGTTACGTATGGAGATGCATTACGAAGTGCAAACAGCTGATCTGTGATGTGTTTGCTGCACATTGTTTAACATGTCTGCTAAATGTGTGCATTGTGTTTAAAGACTGCAGAATGTGCTGTTTTATTTCCCAAACTGTGTAAAAATGTGCTGCAGAGATGAATCAGTTTGTGTTTTCAGACTGATGTCTGTAAGCGTTTTCCAGAAATAGATGTTCAGTGGAATATTGTGCTGCTGTGAGAAGTTTCTCCATCTGACACAGAAATCAGGCAGATTGTGGTTAATTTTATTGATGAGTTTGGTTTTGAGCATGTTGGTGTAATGGGCTATGTATTGGATGTATATATGAATAATCTTGAAGCCTTTAGCTTAGAAGATTCATTGCATTTTAATGACTCGTTTAGATTTAAATTGATGAGAATCTTAGTGCAATTTGTTGGTATCAACCAGAAGCATGGTATTTTCATGAACTCTGCTGCTTTTGTCTTTTCAGTTTCTTCCTGCATGACCGACACCCTTCTGTTGTGTAATTGAAAGCGGTGGTTTTCTCCTTGCAGTTACTTTTATTTATGCAGCCCTTTTTCAGTATTTCTGCACATGTTTGCAGCATTTTTAGCATTTGCCTCCATAGCAAACAGCTAGAAAGTATCTTTAAACTTTAAAACACAGAACCTTAAAGCTTTTTATTTTCCCTTTAATTGACACTTATCTCAGTATTATGATTATTATATGCTATTAAACACAGATGGTTCATCTTTCACACAGCCTTTAAGTATCTTTTTATTTTTCTACCTTTCAAAAACAGCCTCTAATAGAAATATCTCAATAAATACACACCAAAAATCAGTTTTAGCTTAACTTTATTTAGAAAAAGGGCATCATGTTTAATTTTCATGTCACTATCAATACAAAAACCATGTCCAGTATAATAAATATACATTTGTCTTTATGTGTGAATTAAAACAACAAAGAGCATGGCAGCAGAAAGCCTGCAGGCAACATGTTAGAACTAAGATGGATACAGCAGCAGTAAAAAAGAAACTGCATGTTCTTTGCTTCCTGTCGTCTCCTTCCGCTTTCAAAGCGCTGAGGTAATCTCATCCTGGATCTGAGAGATGAGGATCTGGGAAAGCACAATGCCTGCGATCTGGAGGACAGCAGCAACTATTTCAGATCACAGCAAAGACTTTTGTAACTCCATGCTGAGCATCTCCAGGCCCGTCAGAGGGAGGACAAATCTTCTGAAATGATTGTCACATTTATGGCACACAGAAGCGCATCACAGAAGGCACACGTTGAACTGCACATTTTTAATACTTAACATGACACAGGGTATGCCAGATGGAAAAGAAAACCTCACCGTTACACTGAGCACACATCGAAGTGGGCTGAAAAGCGATGCCAGTGTTCTGACCGGGCTTTGTGTCATAGGGGAGCCAATCAACCAGATGCTACTACATGACTTCAGGCTGAAGACCCTGCACTATGCTGTGCTGTTAGGACTGCTGATTTATTTTTTTACATCCAAACAATCATAAGATCTCACAATTATTTCTAACATTCTGACTTGTGATACTAAAAGCACTCACTGGATTTTATGTGTGTTCGGCCATTCTCTGTGTGTAGAAAGATATAATCAATATGGTCTCTTTTTAGATATGCTACATCATCACCCACAGGCTTCCACTTAGGACACAATATAATCTGCACTTTTAATCACCAGAAGGGTCCCATCCTTCCATAATGCTACGTTTTTGATCACTTCTTTCCCTGCTGCCTCGCATTCATTGATTTAGCTAACACATTAATGGTCTATTATACTTTAAAGAATCTGAACAAGGATAGGAAATGTTTAAATAGTATATAACATATTATCTTCCTGTCTATTAGGCCAGGATCAGTGACGACAGGTCTAAACACACCATGTCCATCTTAAAGAGAGCTGGTCCAATCAATATGTCCATTGCTTTGCTTTTCTATCCAGCAAGTCACCTTTGATGCCTACATTGATGCGTGTGATCTTATTTAAGACTAAACTAGTCTTTCTTGGCTCTGAATGACTTGTTAGCTCATTAATGCCTTAATGATGTGAATGTGTGGGGTTACCTGAGGCAAGGCCAGACCCAGGGTGAGAGCTCCCACCAGCAACAGATGAGACTCAATCCACATCACTGCTTTATCTGCACAGCCCACTGGGTAGATGGACTTGTTTGCATCCAAGTACTTTTGGGTTTGAACCCCAAAACCACACATGGTGTTGATCACAGCCTGCATGACAGATGCACATGCATTAAAAAGACAACCTTAAATGGCACTTAAAGCTTTATTTACTATGAAATTCCCCTCAGGGAGGCACTTTCACTCTGCTATTTTGACACTGCTTTGTTTTACATTGACAGAATATCATGTTTGTGACTCTGAAGGGATTGTTGCGAAAGGATAATGAGGCTGAATAAAAAGGAAGAGAGCAAACAGCAAGGGAAGCATCCAGGCTTGTGTGTCTGAAGTGATAAGGAAGGCCGTGCAGATGCAACATGAGCTTACAGGCTGATGCCAGCAGGTTGCAGCACCGCATCGGCTCTTGTGTCATTTAATTATTGATTCCTCACCCATGTTGGAAACGGTTGCTGTGATCTGTTTTCCATGTAGAATGATTTTTAATCAATATAAGTGTGATTGCTCAGCATGGACCCTTTAGTGGCCTTTGCAATGCGCTGCTGTTTCTGTGCAGTGTTCGAATTACAGCGTTTATAGCAGCTTCGGCTTTCATCACCAGAACTTAAAGTATCATAACACCTGCAGAAATCCTCCTTGGCAGCTAAAATAGCCGTGCACAGCAGACGGTACATGACCATTTGGCGTTGTTGTAGATCCTGGTTGAACAGGTTCACCTGCTAAGCAGCAACACAAATACAAGCACAGCTTTTTACTCTGTGATGATGAGCTTCTTTATGGCCGATTAGATCGCAGTGATTGTTTCTAAAGAGAAACAACAAAACCAGGATGCAGTGTGTTTGCTGCCCATGTTTAATAAATTACAAAACAAGATGAATGAAATGTAAAAATCACGCACATATATATATATATATATATATATAAACTTCCAATGGAAAGAAATAATTTAATAATTTGATGATTAAATTATTCATCGTCCTGGAAATCGCACAGAATAGTTGTGATGTTGAGTTGCATTGCACAACACACAGACACAAATCACACATTAACACCTCCGAGACAGACTACCTCACTATGCAAAGCGGAATCTATCTATTGGAGGACAAAAATGTCTCCAATTAGTTGATCATTCTTTTTTTGATTTTGTTTTACTGGTGCCAAGGAGGATCATCTGGCCTATCAGCTCGCAAGCACAGATCAGTAACAGTATAGATCTGAAGATGGTTTCCATATCTGTGAGGTATAAATAATACCTGCACAGACTTGCAATAGCATATTGTGTATATA
>JBAMIG010000010.1:25152285-25164013 GCA_037177335.1 Kiunga ballochi
GTTGGAGAACACCTCCTCCTCCTCACACACACAAACACACACACACACACACACACACACACACACACACACACACAATGTAGTCCTGAAAAACAAAACAACTTCATCACTGAGATCACTGGCTGACAGGGCTCATGAAGCTGTAATAAACAACCATTTAACACCATTTTAGTTGTTTCACAGAGAATTGGAATACGGTTGCACCACCCTGTGTGTGTGTGTGTGTGTGTTTGCTCACAGGCAGATTTGTGAAATGCAATATATTATTCAAAGAACACTGCAGAAATTCATACAAGATGAATCCAATGATGCTCCTCCTACACATTTATCCAAATCTCTACAGTGGAGTAAAAAGAAAATATCATAAATCACATTTAAAACCCATCCTGACATGTTTGTGGCCCTCCACCACAACTTCACATCGAATCCAGCTCTGTACATGTACAAGCGGCACGTCCAGCAGCTCATCACACTAATCTGTTCCAACACTGACGTCTCAGAGGAAAGATCATCAGATACGTACAAAAAGAATAATAAAGAAACAAAAGAGCTTCTAAAGAGGCAAAACAGACAAAAACATGGCAGGAACATATATTTCAAAGACACATGTAAGTCAGTGAAGTAGAAAACTAGCATGCCATATTCAATCTTTATTCATTTACAAGGGACAAAGATGGGTTTGGTTTTAATAAACATGATGAAAAAAAAGCACAATCCCCACAAGAAGTGGAGTTTTTTTCAGTTTCATGGGTTGTCTTTGTCTTAGAGAGGCTGTGTGGGCATAAGTAAAGTCTTCACTGTCTCAGATCCATCCTCACTTCCAACTGGTTAGAATACGGTTAGAAAAACTCGAAACAAAGAAAAAAAAGAAATGAACCAGTGGGATTCTCTTCCTCGCCAAAAGTAGTCGTCCCTTCCATTCCAGTTGTGTTTCTCTTTGGCAAAATGAATAATAGGAAGAAAGGAGGAAGGGGCGGGATCACGGCTGGAATCTGTACAGGTCTGGGAGGGAGGATGCTCTACAGAGGCGGTATCGTGAAGGGGTAGGCAGGGATGTCCATATCAGTCTTATCCCATCAGGCAGTGGGGCCCTTCTCCATCGGGTTTCTCTGTCCGAGGCTAAGCGTCGTACTTCTTCCCAGTTCTGTGGATGTGGTGGAAGAGCGTCATGGAGAACGCCATGCCCAGCAGCTGCAAGGTAACGAGAAGAAGACTGTCAGTTTGCTACTGCGTGTGCAGTAAATGCGGCTCTGCGTGTGAACAGACATTATTTTGATACACATTAAATCCTGTGGTGCAGCACAAACACTTCCCCTTCATTCTCATTCCCAGATGGCCGCAGAACTGGTAGCTGTGGAAAATTTGTGATGAGAAAATGTACGAGCGCGCACCGAGATCAAGTCAATAACATAAATTGAGATGCCACTGAATCAAAGTAGTCAGCTATGACTTTGAAGTTTCCATTACCCCTGATACTCCCACATCAAACACAGTCACGAGGCTGATCCTAAAACCATTATCTCCAAAAAGTTTTGGATGTCAGGGAAAGACGCGCATGGAGCATACATTTTTCTTCTCATAAAAAGCCAACGCAGACTCCGCTGGGGATGAGATTAGCCCGAGAACGCTGCTGGTTTCACTTAAAACTTCATTCACGGAGCTGCTTAAGAACAAAATGCCACCTTAAGCTGCTGCCAATCAATTCAGGAAGCTTTATTTACTCCACTTAATTACATGTAGCTCATCTGGAAAGTTTTGCTGTTTGCTTTATTGAGTCTAAATAAAACCCCTCAGATGCCTCGGAGCTTCATCTTCCATTCATTCACTGCTTTATTGCCCAGATTTTTTAAATCATCCTGGATGAAGACATTCAAGCAGGTTTTAACCAAAGTAAGTTAAATCATTCATAAAGGGCCTCCAGCTATTACGTAACATTGCAGTCGGTGAGCATCAGGTTTTCATGATGTTCTCTGCTGTCATGTCCTCCACCTTGAGCTAATCTGACAACTTGAAGTCTTTTCTCTCACTACCATGAATCAGATGAGTGTTGCTATGTATGAAAAGAGGTAAATAGCAGCTTAGAACTAATGTCAGACAATATCAGTCTTTAAATGGGTGTTTTATTTGTCACTACTGTGCACGTGCATGCTGTGTGCATGCTAGGAAAGCCTGAAACAGACACATGATTTACAGGCAGAAAAGAAAACTGCATTTTATGAATGTAAAAGCAGTTTGTCATGGCATCAAATGTGATGCAAATTTGCTTGTAGTGCTGCTGTAAACTGCTGAAAATTGAATTGAAGGCTATTTAGCAACACGGTGGAGAGCGCCAGGCGCATAAAAGATGAAGATGTCAGGAAATTCTTCTTCTTTCAGCCCGCCATGCAGTTCAACGACTTTAATATGAAGCTCCTATCAGGATGCAGAGTCGTTTCTGAACCGCCGTCACTGAGACGAAGAGGAGGATTGTCTTTATTAGCCTTTTTTTTTGCCTAACCCTAACTCCTCTTCGACATGTCTGCTTTGGATGTCAGGTCTGTTGCCACTGATACTTTGCTCTGTGGGAAGGTTGGGTTGGGGTTCTTTACGCTGTTCACAGAGCCTTAAGCTCTCCATGTATGCACACCGGAGGGCAAAAACATCAGAGGCACACTGCCACATGTAGCCCCCTGAATGTGGTGGAAAGCCTCTTCTTCAGCTAAAGCTACGTTTGAACTAAGATGATGGATTTGTTGTCTGGGTGTTTCTCTGTTCATTTGCTAAACTGATATCTAAATGTTTTTATTACACATGTATATATCCCACCTGAAGGTTATGCTTACACCATAAGAAGAGCTGCCACTGAACCAGAACCTGGGCTGGTTTCACATTGGCAGATTTTAGGGGAAACATCAATCACATCACTTAAGGCGGGTAACAGATACTGTATTTGTGCTGTGCTTTCTCTGAACATGTCTGAGTGCTTGGCTCTGCTCTGACCTGCTAACCTGTCACAAAGAAAGAATTACAACATGCTCGCTTTCAAACTGCTCACATTTACCTCAAAAACTGGGAAAGAAATGCAACGTAGGACTAAATTATTTAAAGATGACTGCTTGAAAGAATGAATCTAAACCATCTAATAAGAACATGTGACACGATTTAGTGACTCAGATGGAACCCATTTATCATAATAACTAAAAATCGACAAAACAATGTTTTCACAATGAGGAAGAAACTTGAACATGATCATTTCACAACCAGCCAGAAAGTGCAGTCCTGATTCCGCCCGTGTCAATGATGGGAACTAATTTTTCTACATAATTATTTGATGAAATTAGCAACTGAATGGTTCTTATAAAGCAGAGGGACTGAGGAACAGTTTTAGTTTTGGTAATATTTTATGATTGGCTTCCCGAGGCCTGTGCTGAACAGTTACCTGACGGATTCCTTCATCTACAGCCTCTCCAACTTCATCCTGGTCCTCACCTCTGGAAGGATTTGACATTAAAGCACGAACCTAATCCAGCGCGTATGGATGTGTGGCACTTGATTCTCTTTATGAAAACCTCTGAGAAGCTGAGAAAAGGTAAAACTTGATCTGCCCCAGTATGCTTACGCTGCAGGACGGGGCTAAGCATGCTGGTTGTTAAGGCCTTGCATCACCTGCATGATGAGAAGGAAATAGCTTTTTATTGCAAGCTGCTCAGCTCTTAGCTGTTACTCAGAGTCAACAACACTGACTGGATTAATATGCCACAGGATTGTCAGATTAGTCTATTTGGAAGTCAGTGACTCTTTATGTGATGCCTCATGGTCATCATAACATAAAATGACTCCAGGTTACTCTCTTTTATTCAGTTTAGGTTGATAAAAACATTTTGAATCTTGGGGTAATTTAAATAAAAAATGCTTCGAAGCAGATAGTAGTATAACAACAATTATAACTACCCTTGACTTGCCCTGAGTGCTGTGTGACATAAGAAGGAGCACAGAGAGAATAAAGCAAGGGGAAATGTTCAAATCAAGTGAGAAGGAAGGAGGAGCACCCAGGGTGATACAGAGTCTGTAAATGTAAATATTTAAAAGTCAAAATGAGAAGATCAGGCAGTGGTTTAACGGACTAACAGGTTTTTTTTTCATCTGTGCCCGCTGGGTGAACAGGATCAGAAGGTGAGCTAGGTGCTACAGATTAAATGCATTTAGAAGACAGACAGCTATTGTTGTAGAAGCTGAGCAGGAATGGAGCTCACGCAGAAACAGCTGTGTGAAAACTCACTCAAAAAGGTGCAAACCCGACTGCAAGCACCTCGGACTGGTTTCTGTTCTGACAATGGGACCGACACAAAATCAACCCTGAAGATGAATTTCCTGCATAAACTCTTCTGCAAAGCATCTCTGTAATCACATTTCACAGTGTTTATGCAGCTACGGACAAAAACAAGTCAGAAAGGATAAAACAATCCCATGTTACTGAAGCGGCCCGTCAGATCCACAGAAAAAAAAATGCAACATTTCGCTGCAGGATTTGCTTTGACAGAATTCAGCTGGTGAGCCGATTAAACCCAAATGAAGGATACCTTTAGGTTTAATGTGGATGCTCACACACTGCCCGGTTCTTCCATCAGGAGCAAACGGGTGTGTTAGCGTGCAGCATGGAAACAGGACGCTGATTTATGAAGAACAGCTTCTGCTGAAGCTGATGGGAATAGGTGCATCAGTTTGGAAAGTAGCTGCGACATAATGAAATGAATTCCGTCTGCCGGTTCTGGGGGAGCAGTCGGAGCAGCAATCTGCCTGTTTAGACCAATTTAATCTGCCTGGATTCATCTGCATTTGCTGCTCTGACAGGTTTTGTGTCTTCTATATTCATACTAATATCAATAACAGAACTTAATCTGTGCTTAACTTTTGTTTATGAGAAACTTTTATAATGTTAGGCTCCAGCCTGTGTCCTTCCTGTGTAGAAGCAGGGAGGACAGAAAAAGTCTAAATGTGTGCAGACAAAAGAGACATGGGAGGAGTGAACAATCGTACTTGGTCGTACCAGCAGTGAGACCTGAGCCCTGGAGAATACCTGGGAACACGAGCACGACGTTTTATTGATCAGCTACGAGCTTTAAAGGCTTGATGTTGGTAAAGAAAAATGAGCACAATGTTTGGCGTGAACACCAGCGCAGAGGTTTGTATTAAATACAGATGAGGTTAGCATCAAATATAGAAGAACAGAGTCAGAATGACCTCAGTGATCCATTTATTGACTAAATTCTTTCTCTCCGAGTAGGAACTGAGCAATCCCCTCCATCTGCACTAGTTCATTAGTCCCCTAATAAGTTCTGTATCTGTATTATGAAGTGCTGGAAAAACAAAGACGCTGGGTACTTCCTCCAGGACTTCAGTCGAAAGCAAAGTAAGGAAGTTCTTTTCCTGCACATCTACCTGTGTGATCCGGTGTTTGGTCTTTTCATCCTGCAGAACCATGTCACTTTCATTTTCCCACGCTGTCAAACTCGACTGTGCTTTAAGGTCATTGTCGTCTTCATGGCTGCAACTTTTTCATAGCATTTAACTTGATCCCTGTTCTTTAAAAGCATTTTCTGTTCCATCATCCGTCCTCTCTTACCCAGCACCAGCATCCAGACTCTGAACTGGATGGAAACCATCTCAGTCATACATGTGAAAGCTCCACCCACATGAAGATCTTTTAAAATTCACTTTATTTTCATCATTGTATCCTGATCTTCTCATATGGGCTCCACATAATCAGCATAAAAGTCCATATGGTTGTTTTCTGTGTCAATAGGTAAACAGGGAATTATCAGGAAATAATAAAATAATATGGCTAGCTGAAGAAAATACTTACTCAGCAGCTTGTGGATGATATTGAATATATGTAGTGGGAGCTGCTATCTCACTCTGAAAGAGTAGTTAGCTGATATGTATAACAGCCAGGATGAATATGCAGAGTGGAGAGAAAGCAGGAGCCAAACGGGACCTTTAAAAAATGAGCAACACTTTGTTCTGTTGCTGCTATCTTTGACATAAAAGGTGAAAGTAGGAAAGAAATGATTTAGTTTTGGGAGTTTGTGGTTACTTGATGCATTTTTGCTTCCCACTTTACAACATTTCCAGTAAAACAACCTGGTTCAGGTGGTTTATGCAAATGATTAGTCCTTTATAAAGCTACGCATGTGACTTAACCATAACTAGCTGCCCCGGTAGGAGCTTTGAAGCAGCTATTTAAACATGCAAACTCTCCACAAAGAGCTTCCAGCAACAACATTTTAACCCAAAAAGAACAGGAAACTCTGCTATCTCCATCCAAACAAGGAAAAAATGCTGAAGTTAAATAAAACGTAATATAGAAAAATAGCTAATAGCACAAAGATGAGCACTGGCCATCTGGAGCAGGGGGTCCGGTGTCCGTTTCCGAGTGCCGTTTGTCCTCTGAGATTCAGCATCTGAATCGAACTGATGTGGCGCGTTGGATCAGAAAACATATCAAACCTGTCCTTGCTCCCTGAAGCTGAGTCAGAGGAGTTACACAACAGCAGTGTGGTTCATGAGAGCTCACATCTGCACCGTTTTCTGACTGGAATAAACAACTGCTTCATATAAAACACAATTCAATGGTCAAACTGTCCTCTGGGGTGCTGTTAAAACGTGCTGTGGTGTTGAAGAAGAAGACATTCTCAAAGCACAACGTCCAAGTCAGCAAAGAAAAACTACTCTGGAGGAAGTTGGATGTAAAGCAGAGCTCAGGAGCAAAAGAGAAACCTTACCCATCGTGAGGAATATCCATCACACCTCCCTACAGACCCTTTAATCTGTATCTCTGTATCCTGCTCCTCTATATTCAGCATCTCATCTCTCCTGTCTGCCATTGCCTTTGTGTACCTGACTACAGCCAACTTGGCACACATCCATATGTCTTTGAATCTTCCAGACAGGAACAGGGTACAGAACTTCAATATATCAACATGTGTAGGTGCGATGAACACCCACTGTGCAAAGGCTTCATGGCTTTCTTAATAGAACAAGATGGCACAGAGGCCATCGAGTTTCGACATGTTGCTAGACAGATGGTCGCTGAGCAGAGGGAGCGAACAGGGAGGAAATAACATTTTTCACCCCTACCTGCACTACGAGGATGACCATGCCAATGGTTCCCAGCAGATGCTTGTTATCGTCCAGCCATTCTTCCACTTTCTCAAAGCAGCCCTGCGATGCAACAGAAGCTTGTAAAAATCCAGGGAAATAAATAAAGAAGAAGAACAAGCAATGCATGCTAAGTGTGCCAGTGATGGCACGTCCCCTCAGTAGCTGTCATCTGTTAAGCCACCTAGAAAAACTCCTGCATTTTTGGTTTTTTAAAGGAAAAACGTACATTTTCTTTCTCTTCTGATGGATGATATCAGGGATGGCATTAATACACACACAGATGTAAATGAGCGCACGTACAGTAATTACACAGTGTCACATATTCACAGGTCACCTCCTGGCAAGGTGATGCATATGATGGTGGGTTCAGCTGCAAAGCGGACCCCTCCACTGCAGAGGAGATGCAGCATATCGAGCCTGACTAAACAGCATGTGCTGGTTTCCTCTGGGTAGGATTACACAAGCTTTCAGTGATGAGATGTCCCAATGGGCCAGTTCATTGTCTGCATATTCTCATATTGGTAATTATATTACAGCTTTTAATCCTTTTCCCTGGAACTGCTAACAAAGCGCATACCAGACCAATGGCAGCTTGGTTGTAGTGGAGTGAGTGGCTCTCTGAACGAGGTGCTCGAGGGGACAAAAAGGGTGTTGAGTCACACATAATAGAAATAAAAAACCCAGTGTGGACAGAGTTCAGCTACAAGAAGAAACTTTTGGACAGAAAGCGCGAGGAGAAGAGCCAGCGAGCGAAGTCGTGTATTAGGTCTTTAGTTTTTACAGCCCATCTGATTTAAAGGGACGATGATTGCTTCATTTCATTTATTGTTTCTCAGGGCAACATAATTATGATTTAAAGCCATGCTAATGCGCATTCAAGTCTTTTAAACATAACATGAAACAATATGAGCATATAAATTGTGCTTATGATCCCCTTGGTGTCAGTAACAGAACGTGAGGTGAGGGAGGACATGTTAAAGGCCCTTGCTGTAGGAAACATCATCTCTGCTCTTATTTTGTGTTTTTTGGTCATTGTTTCCTGTTTTGCAGGAATTATTTGCTCATTTTATGCCTCTATTCAGCATATTTTCTATTTTTTTCTAATTTTTGTAGCTATTTTGTACGTATAGCTGCTTTGTTTTTGTTATATCCGCTTGTTTGCTCAGCAGTTTCAGTCCTCTAATTGACTTTGCAACATGAAGTGCTCGTGGGTTTGACCCAACAATGCCCGTTCTGTAATCCTAATTATCCTCTTTAAATGTTAAAATGTCTCTGTGTTTTGGTCTGTATTGGAAAAATAACCTGAACATTTAGGATTGATCTCAGAAATGAAAAAGTCCATTTGCAATGCATTTTATATAAACATATAATAAGAGTTTCTCTCAGATATTGGGAATTAAACTGGTTCCACACCGTGGAGGATTAAAAAATCTTATTCCTCTAACAAGAAGCATTCTGGTTCTACAAGCTATAAACAAGGGCTTGCATGTATATCTAGTCATTCTCATCCTTGGATCTTTATGTAGTTTTTTGCATTTTACTGATTATTTCATAAGCTTTAGAAGTGGATGAAAAACTTTGCAGTGGGTGTTTAAAATGACCACCTTTCTACACTCAGAAATACTTTTTCACTGACAAAACTGCAATTATTTTCTTATTTTTAGGTGTTTTATGCCTGTGATGGGTCACACCTGCTGTACAAGGCAGGATTAGGAGCTTATCCAGGTCACCTCAGGTTCAGCTCTGCAGACTCAGTAAAACAAAGCTGGTTCACTTGTTACTGCGTTGTTTCCCCATCGTATATGACGCTCCAGAGCCGGTCCCATAATCTGGTGGCCTTCATCAGAACACAAACTTCCAGACTGGACATAAATCCAGTTATTTACCTTCAGCATTTTATTTTCTCTTTTGTATTAAAGCTCATCTCAAGCAGATAAAGCTGCATTTTAGATTACACAGTGGTGAGATTTAATAATGTGATTGCGGTATTAAAAAGGGCATATCATGCAAAATCCCCCTTTTTAGCCCTTAAATCCATGTTTTTGTGCACATTTAAGTGTTTAGGAATGCAGCAGTGGAACATCAACATACTATGGATATGTTAAACCTGCTTTGCATCTGTTATGATATGTGATATGTACCAGGTGATACCTGCATGGATTTAAACCTGTCTATACATTCACTGTGTTTATTATTGTTCTGTGTTTATTTCATACACGTGTTTTTCATAGTGTAATGGAAAATGACTGTAACTGTGTTAAATACAATATTTGTGTAACAGTTTTCTCCATCATGAGGGAAAAGGATGCATCTTCCTGACTTTTTTATAGGTTTTTTATGGCTGGCCCTTGTGGGCTTAGACAGGATGTGTTAAAACAAAAAGGGATAACAGAGCAAACGTAGAAAGCTGATGGGACACCAGTGTTCATCCAGTTATCATGATAACTGAGAGCATCAATGGGGGCTGTGAGGGAGGATTTCAGGCCACCTAATAGACTGCGTGTAAACTTCTCATGTGACTGCAGCACCCTAATTAAATTTCACATGTTGGACTCACTGAGTGATCTTATTAAAAATTCCCTCAACAATATTTTAAGCACTTTCTATTCAGTGCACCGATACAGTATCAGGTCAATATTAGTATTGTATCGGGCCGATACCGTGTGTGTAGATTAAAATTAAATTTAGACCTGAGGATATTTATGTGCATTAATCTTAAATTTAAGTAATAATCACAATCTTAATGATATTTATTTATCTTTGAATTAAAATGTTGATTTTCAGTACATTTTTCTTTCATAACCTCACGCTATTTACCGTTATTACTCTTATTAAAATAAAAACCACTTAATCCTCTTAATTTATAAAGAATAGGACAGTTTCCCAGCTTTACTTTTAGAGGATGCTGCAGGATGAAACGTCCACATCTGGATCTTTGATCAGTATCATCTGATACTAAATCACAGATATCAGTATGGAAAGTGAAAAACGTGGATAAGTGCAGCATGGCATGTTTTTCACATGTTTTTTTTTTTTTAAACTTTATTCCTGACGCCTTTTAAAACGATAGTTTGAACAAAGCAACATGAGGGAATACAACAATTAAAAAGAAGATAAATAATAGAATAAAATAATTATTTATTGCTTCTGAAAGTGTTTACTGACAATAAGCAGTCCCATGGAGATTAAAATAAAAGATAAATGAATAATAAATAAAAGCAAAGTGCAGCACAGGCAAACAGAAACAGCCTCATACTGGTTAAAAACCAGAGAAAAGAAAGAAAATCTGTCCTGAAATTGCTCTGAGATTCAACTCACCCTGTTCCAGAACATGTTGGTGGAATTGCGCCCACAGTTTTGGTAATGCTCTTGGCAGCAGCGGTCAGGAACTACTTTTTCTTTCAGGGCCTCATGCCAGTCGGTGTATGCAATCACACCGCAGCACTTCCACTGTGAAGCCAAACACAAACACACACACACACACACACACACACACCTACGGTGACTCTTCAACACCCCGTTTAGTCATTTTAAATCACATTAAAGCTGCAGCTACAACCCTGGAAACACATAAACTGGACTTTTTTTTTTCCTGCATGTGATGAAACATTCATAGTGATGTTTCTAATGAGTAATGTGTGATGTTTAGTCTCCCAACCTCTGCCTGGATGATGTTCCAAGCATTTCGCAGGCCTATGTTGTTTTCAGAGTTGTACAGCGACAGCCCATCCTTCAGGTCCTGCTTGGCGTTCTCACTCACCTGGAGATAAAAAAGAAAGCATATGCATTAGAAAGACACTTTGCTGTAAAGTGCTCTGAAGGAGCAGTAAATTATATAAAAGCAATCATCAGGACTTTGTGTGTAGGAACAATGCTTTCACGTTACTTTATCTTTTTAAACTCAAACTATTTCAGGTTGTTCTTTAAGAATGTCAGTAATGCCTTCATTGTGCAGGATTTGCAGAGAAGTGCTTATAGATGAGTAACTGCAACTCCTTTTTTCCCCATGAAATGATGAATCAACAATGTGACAAAGAAACGCAGACTGGAGCTACTGGGCATTGTACCAAGCTGCTTTCAAAGAGTTGAGAGCTTTATTTTGTATTTTTAACCAAAATGACATTGAATGCATATCAAAGTTTATATATAAAGGAGGGAAAGCGATGTGTCACAAATATTCTTCTCTAAAAGTCAGACAGGATTTTTTTCAGTAACCGATTTCCTTCCCCGTCAGACAGCTGTGGTGTGTTGTGGATGAAACCAGTAAGGGAGCTGGTTGTGCGTGCACAAACACATAGTTTTTTATATGAAGGACTGGACCTGCGTAATATCAGAGCATATACTTCCTCATCATCTTAGATACTTTGGACACCTGAGTTTGTGCAGTTTTTCTGTATTTATGCAAACATTTAACAAATTAGTTCAAAAAGTAATATTCCTAAAATGTCTTAATTTGCTTATTGAACATTAACCCCTTATGGCCGGATGTTGCATATTTGATACATACTGTTTCTGAGACATGCTGCATCACTTTATGGCAGAAACTTCACTCATAATGTTGTTGTTTACCACATGATACTGGTCTCCT
>JBAMIG010000010.1:25170327-25191887 GCA_037177335.1 Kiunga ballochi
AACGTATCAGATTCACCACATTGATTACCTGGAAGTCCACAACCTTATTTGGCAGCAAATACTGTGATGTAATAGATTTTTAAAAAATGTAATAGAGAAAATTACACAGACTGAAAAATATGACCACAAATTTTCTGCATTTAAATACTTAGAAGTGCAGAAAAAACATGGATTTAAGTGCTAAAAAAGGATTTTGTATCTTACATCCCCTTAAAAGGATGCATGCAATTTCTCCATTATCCAGTGCTCACCTCCTGCCAACCCCACAGGGAGCTACAGCCCCACACCTTTTCCTTAAGCTTCCATTAAGTCTTGTTTGGACACCATCTCTAAACACAGTTTTAATAAATTTCCCTAAAAAGAAGCGATAAAATAAAACAAATTTAGCTCCTCGTCCACATTAACGGGGTTTTCCATCCCATTAGGTCTGAACACTGCAAATTGGCACGATGAGCCAAACATAAAGCTTGGTGGATATTTATCAGACCTTGTAAAAGCTCTGTGCATACATCTGATTTCTCATTTAGGACATCATCGACCCTACTTTGCTGCTTTTTCCTGACATCACAGGTGAAACCGTAAAGTCAAGGATCTCTTCATTTACAATCCTCCAGAGAGATCATGATTTCTGACTCTACTTTTTCTCTCTGGGAGTTAAGCCGGTAATATTTTGGTGATAAGAGAACAGGCATATTTACCCCGGCATGGAGGGCCTCTGAGACCTGATCCACATCTAAGAATGGATTGGTTGCTAAATGAATTTCTTTATCTGCCTGAGAGACTAAGTTTGAGCAATCTTTCTAAAGAAAGAGGGTGAATTAACTAATGTCCCGAAGGCTGTGAGACATAGACTCAGAATAAAAAGATCCATCAAGGATGTCCTTGAAAACCGATAAAGTCTTCATTGCTTGCTCGGCACCAGTCCCTCGTCATCTGCATGAAACATTTGTGCTGCGATTAGATGAAACATGGTGGAGAATCTTGTCTGATCACTGATGTCAGCTATATCCCAGTTTTATATATCCTCATCTGTTGTAACCCCAGCTGACTCAGACTCATGGGGGTCATGGGAAATGGGCTTGGCTAATTACTGGGAGCCAACTGGTGAGGACCGCGCTGCATTTAGTGGCCTAACCTTTGACTGGTTTTAATGGCAGAAATGAAGACATTCAAGCTTCAATCTGAGAAACAACTAAATATAAAGGAGAACGTTTTGACCCCCGGAAGCAACTGGAAAAAGGATACGTTTATCACACTAACGGCTGTTATTGCTTTCTGCACGTGTGTGTGTGTGTGTGTGTGTGTGAGAGAGAGAGCTCTGAGACCCTTTGTCCCAATGCAGACGTTTTCATGCTGCAGTGTTTGCTCAGTCTTTGCATTATGTGCATGTAGTAAAAAAAAAAGATCTATTTGTTTACATTTACAAAGATTTACAAACTAAAAACAGCAAAAAGCATAATTCATTATTATTATTATTATTAATAATAATAATAATAATAATACATATTCATTTCTATCATCTACAGTTCATAAAATCTTAAAAACATTAGAAAACCGGATGCATCTCAAATACTCAAATAAAAAGGTAAAAAGGCCACCAGGCATCAAAGCATTGCTTAATTACAGGCATGATGTTACCATAGAAATCCATTGTGTTCAGGAAGACTTGTAGAAATCTCTGTGAACACGATTCTGCATGTCATCAGTTACTGCATGTAAAGCTCTGTGATGCAAAGGTAAAGGCACGTCAACAGAATTAGGAGACAAACAAAGCTCGTTCAAAATAGGCTGATGCAAAGGGGATGAGCTGTCATGCTTTCTGGGGGCATGGGGATGCATCAGTGCAAGCTGCACAGCTGGAACTGGCAACTAGCACATCTGGAAACATTTTGATGTAACGTACGCTTCTAGATCCAGAAAAAGCTTCAGAGAAGACCATGCTTATACTATGCTGCATGGTATGTCTGTTTAAACAACATGGGAAACAGATGCTGGACTGCAGAACAGAAGAAACGATAATCCAGCAAAAAGATAGGTGGAAGGGGTCTTGTCATTCCCAGATGTTTCCTGACAGCTTTTGATTAAAGAGACGATGCCACACGGCGCCAGTAAACATGTCATCATCAGACATGTTGCTTCCATCACATTATGAATAAGCTAAAGTATTTCATTCAACAGTAAAATATCTCATTTCAGCAACTAGTATGTTTGACACGTTATGAATAAAATACTGGATTATGAGATTTGCAAATCAATGCATTCAGTTCTTTTTTTGCACGGCATCCCAATTCTTTGGAATTAAGGTCACGTTTATTTTTGTGGCATATTTTTGAGCCTGTCTTTGTTTTTTTCACAGCAGAACTGTGTCAGTTTTAGTGCCGTGTAACCAAACCTGGTTTTTGGTGACAAATATTCCTCTGGATTTCCTAAATTCCTGCCTCCTCCTGAAGGATTCAGCCTCTGTGGATGAGTCTGCTTCTCACCCAGTTATTGATGTGCTGACAGTTGCCCTAATTAAGCGTCAGGTGTTCCAATACATTCACATTCATCTATTCCTTTTCCAGCTGCTCTCCAAATTCAAACCATTTTAAACACCTTACAGGAATAACTTTTATGTTGTGCAGCGTTTTAACAGGAAACGGTAGTACTTTTGTAAATATGGCAAAACGTTGCCTCACCATAGATGAGATACTGGACTGAAAAGCAACAATGAACATCACGCATAGGAATTCTACTTACCTTATCGGAGTACACGAAGAACAGGATGAGCAATATCAGCTCTGCCAGAAGGATTATCAGCAGTACGATGAAGAACTGTTGGAGAAATAGAGTCACTGTTTTAAACTGTTGCTATGGCAACCTGGTTGGTTAAATACTAATTTGGTATGTTCAGAAACTGATATGACCCATTTCTAAGCCACAGAAGAGACCAGTTGTAGCTCATTGGCTTAGCCAGAACAGAAAACAGGAAACAGTTCCTTTAAGTTTAACCCAGAACTTCATCAAACATCGACAAGTAGTTTCATCCCAAATTCTTGTCAGGCAACCCCATCAGCTGCAACACCAACTTTCCAGCTTTAGATTTAACTAAACGGACACAAAACAACATAATATGGGTCAATCTCTGAACTTTTGAACAGACGAAGCTGAAAACTAACCTCCTTTGCCTAATTTACAGTCTTTTACTAAGCTAGACTGCATTGATCTGCTAAGAAAGGAAAAAACAGGGAATTGGATTGCTGGAGGGCTTTTAATGTACGAGAGCAGAGAGAGTGGGGTTCATAATTCCTGAGATTAATCTCCAACACTGCCTTGCATCTCAGACGGCTGATCTTCTTTCTCCACACGACTCCACGTCAGCTCGATATTCACCGGCTTCTTGGATGAGAAAACCCCTTTTATTCCAGATTTATTTGTGAGGAAAGGGAAGCTATTTACCCATGCCTCGGCATGAAGTACTAACAACAGTGTGTTGTACAAGTAGCTGGGTTTCCAGTTTAGCGTAGCCCTCTTGTACTTTCACAGACACCGTTTCCTCGTGCTGAACACCGGAGGAGCATCATGATGTGTCAGAATATCCACACACACTCGACTTAAACACATGTGCTCATATTCTGTCAGTTAATCACACTTTCACATGATAATCTGAATCATTTTAGAGCATATTGAATATGCACTAAAAGGATGTTTCACAGATTTTGGGTTAACATCAGAGATAAAATGCTGAGATGTTCACTTTAAACCATTTGCTTCAGGAGATCAAAATTCACTCTGATTTTTTCACAACACGACGCCTTCATACCTCATCAACACTTCTTTATTGCTAACAACCGGCAAAGCAAAACAACAGTGATGATTTAGGAGTCAAACATGACATGCCTATGCCTCATAAGGAACTTTAAAGCATTTGTTTTCTGTTTCTCATCCTCATCTCCCTGTTTTCCACTCTCCACTCTTTGTTTCAGAGTTGCTAAGCAGGTGAAGGAAGCCATGTCTGACAAAAGATTTGGGGGGGTTGACTGATGCAAGAGCTTCAAGGGATTGAGCTGTTTGGGATGTTAAGCACCCAGAGACACAACTCCACTCCTCATTTAATGTTTCTGTGGGTGAGAGCGGCTTTCTTCACACAGACCTAATTTCATTGGATGAACTTTCATAATTAACTTGTGCCTAAGATAAAACACTTGTACAACTTTGGGCAAACGGAGGAATTAATAATGGAACATTCTTGATTATTCAGCTCATAAATACCAAGTGTTTTTTAGCATGTTACGAACATATAGAAGAAGGATTTACCTGCTTGTTTTAAAAATGGCCTCCTGATTGACAGTCCTTTTACTGAGCTGCAACCAAAAAGGCTTGGAAATGACATGCATTGGTGTTAATCCCATTGTTCTGCTCCCATTTAATTTGACACACTTACAGAACTCCTCCTGTCAGTCACTGATTCCTCCTCATAGGAGATTCTGGCACAAAGAGTTGTAGCAGATGCATGCTGCGCATCCTAAATCATATTCAATATTTAGATTATTTAAATTGATCAGAAAATGTATATAAAAACTGTGTGTCAGTGAGTGTGTGTTGCTTCATGGCCAATGACAAGCCTGTGAATCACATCGACCAGTGGAGGAGCTTTAGGGACTGGTTAGAGGAAATGTGAAAATAATCATATTGGAATCTAAGACATAAAGTCTGGATCTGGATCCACAATCCTGCAGCTTTCAGATGCATTTGCCTGAATTAGATGTTTTTTTCCCTCCTCATTCAGCGTGCTAACGAGCTTTTATTTAGTTGCTCTGGTTTACAGCGAGTGAAAATATGTGCCCACAATAGTCTGAAAAGTAATATTTCACACACTTTTCAAAAGCCAATGTGTTTATAAAAAAATCCTAGTAGTGGTTTACAGTTTACATGAAACTAAACAAGTTCATTTATAAAGATAAACTCTCCTTTATGTGTAAGATTTATTAAACTCAGTGAATGATTGAATAAGAGCTAATCATAATTTCAAAAGTAAGCATAAATATTTGTCGATAATCTTATTTATAGTTGTAAATAGTCAGTTATTTGATGTGGTGGCAGTCACCAGTGGCAGCTCCAATCGGATCTGGTTCCTCAGCCTTCATCTGATTGGCTGAGGGGTTGTTGTGGTCAGACCCAAGATCTTTTATAAAATATGTGTCTGCAGAAAACTCTTCATAGATCTAATCGTTATGTGCATGAAAAACAACACGTTTCCTCTCTACATACACACATAGAAATATGCCACATAGAATGTCAAATAAGTCATTTCATAGCCATGTTATCGCTGCATGTGGGCAGAGCATGTATTAAGCATGATATAGGTATGTAGATTCAACTTACGCTCAGAAGCAGGCACTTGTTCTCCTTGATGGCACCCAGGCATCCGAGAAAGCCCGTTACCATGACGATTGCGCCGACGGCGATGACCATGTTGGCAGCTGACAGTGAAGGGAAGGAGGGTGAGAAGGTGGCAAAGCTACCCTGTGACACAGAGAGCCAGATTCCCACGCCAAGCAGCCCACAGCCACATAACTGCAAGGCAAAAAGCATGACACACAGCAAGGTGAGAAAACAGATGAGGAGCTTCTCTTTCACTGTGAACTGCACCATCATTCCCAACCAGAAGATTCATTTTTAGCTCTTCCCTGAATGCTGTGGTCACAGACACAGTCCTCATCAGAGGACGAGGGTTATCTCCAAATCTGACATGGCATACAAGTCTCTGTTTCCCTCTGGCTGCCAGGGAGCCACTCACTTACCAAACACTGCTACAAAAACAAGAGGGTTTACACTAATTACTGCCATGATAAGCCAATAACAGCTCTGCAAGAGATTAGAGCAAAAATGGGACTTGGCCCAAGTTGGTTTGAACATTTGAGCTGATTACATTAAATCCAGAACAAACAGAGATGTAATTACTCTCAACCCCTAAACTGCAAACCTGCAAGCTTTTCAAACCCACTTGCAGTATTTCTACCTTTACCTAGAGGGAGCTAGTCCCTAATCTCCCCCTGCCAGACACATGCAGATGTGTCTGCAAAGCACGCTGCCATGCAAGACCGTGTTCCTGGCACGCTTAGATTTGCAGAGTGGAGTTTACTGCCCGCTGAGGTGCCGCTCTATTTATCAAAGATAAAACCTGTACAGCATGAACACTCGGTGGTGACGTTGGTGAGCACGTAATAGAAAGAAAAATCCCAGACAATCTTTCCATGAATGAAAAAATACGTTCAAAATTAGATAAAATATCAAAAGAGACTGTGGCAAATTATTGTTCTGCCATCCTTTCCCCTCTGCCTTTCCAGTCCTTGCACCACTGCACCAGAACACTTTAATACCCGTCAGCAATATGTAGAGCAAACCTGCTGCGCATGCAAACAAAGCCACACATTCATATACAGCATCCCGACACATCATCACACAGGAATCATGGAGAAATATGGTTTTGTTTGATCCCATTATTTATTTTTCCTCCTTTCGGAATGGAACAGTGAAACGCCACACACAGGCTAATTCCCACATTTAAAAAGCTGACAAAGTTTAACTTGCAGATAGCACAATAGATAATCCTGACACTGTGCTGCTCTTGCAGCTTTTAAACAAATGTAGCTTCTGCTTGATTTGTGGCAAGTCTGTTTTATGTTGCTTCACAGGCTAACAAAGTGGCTTAAAGCACACAGAAAGTAGCTTTTGCTGGTGTGAGGTGTGTTGGCTGCAGGCTTTGTGAAGTGGTGACAGACACTTAAGATCTAACGACTCCTACAGAACGCATCAAGCGAGCAGTCACATCTCACATTTCACATGAGCTCATTCTCACCATCATTAACCTGTACACCCTGTGCCTCAAGTTTGTGCCGCCTGACCTGAAAGGATTAGTGTGTTTTGGTGCATTGATAGCAGCACACCCATGTGGATGGCTGAAATATTTCCCCTTGCAAAGACAAGGAAGTGACTAGATTCTATTAAACTGGGAGAAAAGCAAGGAGGTTATGTCTGGAGGAGACGAAAGACGATTGAAAAGTTTCTCAGCCTTTGTGATATTCTGTGAAAGACTGCTCTAAAAGTCTCCTGTCCAGAATAAAAGTCATGGTTTATCTTTAAATATGAGCAACAAATACACTTTCTTGCTTGTATTCAGATTACACAAGAGTGCCCGACATGTAAGAATGAGACTGTCCTGAAATGCATTGGTGCTCACTAAGACCTTCAATCATTTATATGCTGAATAATTCAGAGGCTGCTGAATTCATTGGGAGGTACCCGCAAGGCCTTTATTTTTCCCTGATTAAAAATATAGGAATGAAATCATCAATTGAAAATGCTGGTAAAGGTCGTCTCCTTATGAAGAGGGACGAATACACACGGTTCCATCCAGAGGGCTCGTTTATGTAGAGCGTGAGCCGGGACTTAAAGAAGCAGGGGACTAATAGCAAGTTTAAGAGGTCAGGTAGATAAAGTGGATTTACAGAAATGGAGGGAGAGTCCAGGTGGGGAGGAATACAGAGCCTTGCCTTAATAGGGCGCTCTTCCAAGTGTGTCAGTCTGTTTTAAGCAACTGTAAACCACCCAGCCCCATTTTAATCTGTCTGACCCGAGCCTACCAGGAGCATCTTCTAATCTCTGCCCTGCTTCTACTACTAATACTACTAAACGCCACATTGTGCTACCAGAGAAACCTCCCTAAAGGCTCTGATCTGGTGGCTTATCTGACCTTGGCAACACGTCCCAGACTGAGCATCTCATCTGATTTTCATTGTGGAAGGGTCATGTTTAAATAGCCCGTCTGCAGGGAAGGATCAAGGAATCCCTGAATACCAAAAATACTTGGGAGTAGTGAGAGAAGCTTAGTTTAACCCTTTTGCTAGCACAGGGGTCACCGGCGACACAAGCACATTTTACAGTACCTGAAGCTCCTCGTGTCCTTTCCATCATTCAAACTGACCCTGTTCTAATATTTCTATTATTAGGATGCTTAAAGGGTTAAAGGCAGCTGCTGCAACAGTGAAGCATCAGTGAGCACAGGGTGCAGTGTTTGGTGGAGACTTGGGTCTAAGGAGCAGATTGGACGCAATAATGTTTAAATGTGTTTGTGAATTTGACACAAAATCTTCAAGCCCTTCAGGAAATGTCCCGTTTTACTTTTAACCCAACCTTTTCCATCAGTCCAATGTGTCCCTGTCTGCTAATGTAACCACCCTGCAGCACATTATTTAACCAGTGGGATTTTTATGAATTATTTGCACAGTTATAAATAACCTTCATGGATGTTCGGAGCATCTTTGCAGGCATTGTCATGGTCCAGGTTGCACACTTATCACTGAGCTGACACATAAAGGCTCTCCAGGTCCACTACCGCTCAGTTTTAACATGCTTTATGGATGGATAAAGTCTTTTAGGATTCTGGTTTTTCAAATGCCTTTTTTGTTTAGTTTACTGGAAAATGCTGTCAAAACACATCAAAAGCTTTGCCTTCATGTTCTGTTTTTATACTTCATTTCTGTGCATACGTGCAGGAAAGAGATGTCTCTGATGGTTACTTTTCTGATGGAGGCTTGACAAAAGACATACCAGAGCCAAAATGATCCTTCTAGGAATAATAATACAGCTGATCTATAAGACTAAACTGAGTTTGGGAAGTCAGTGGAAAAAGAAAAAGAAGAAATTGGAGGCTCTTCATGCAAGCTGTGTGATATTTTGGCAAGACAGCATCTAAATGTCCAGCAGAGAGGAGAGTGCTGTGTGTTAGAGGAAACAGGAGGATGTGATTGTCAAGCTGGATCGGAACATAACAGGTTTTGGGGAGAAAAATAATTGCAATAGTGTGAAACAACTATGTGGTAACTTTCCAAACAGAAAGGTGATGTGAAAGATGTCAGCCTGGGTGTGAAAGCTGAGAGATTGGGAAAGAAAACAGGAGATGCATCTAAGATAAAGCTCAGAGGGGAAAATAACAAACAAATTCAGGCTGACCCCTCTGCCTTGGAAAATGATCAGTTGCTGCAGTCACTGGCTCACTGACATGGAGCCACCCACTGCAGGACCCACTGCAGGACCCACTGCAGGACCCACTTCAATCCCCCCCCCCCACCCAAAGGGTTTCCAGGTGGAAGACATTTCACACACTGATCATTCAGAGAGGTTGCGACCTGCTCTGCAGAATGGCTACTTCTGTCATATTACCAGCATCTTCTGTGACTGCTCTCATCACAAGGACTCTTAATGATCCAGTCAATGAGTTTGTGAAGTTTGTGAGGGGTGTACGGGTACTGAGACTGTGTGTCAAAGCCTTTTCATTTAGTAAGTCTAAGTTTTGTCCCTGAAATGACATAACAGGGCAATAAAAGTCCTTTTACAAGCACGAGATGCTTGATCAGGGACAACTGAAGGGACGACTCCACATTTCTCTCTCAGCAGTACCAGGTGGATGTGTTGAAACAAGTCAAATTCATAGAGAATCGTCCCTGCAAGACTCCAAGAACTGCCATCAGTATCCTGGTACCAGACACCACTTACCAGCCCCAGAGGTCTAGCACCCATGTTCTGCCAGATCAGAGCCATCCTGCAAGCAAACACGTGATTAGACCTGTGCTGAAGATTAACCTGCTGGTAATTGGAAATCACTTCCACCGTAATAACACAGTAAACCATCAAATTAGTGGGAGTGCCCACTAGAAAGCAAAGCAGAGGGTAGAAGAACTTTATCACCCCCACCTGCCCTTTACTGCAGCTTTGTCTATATTTCTACATGGGGAAAAGATCTTGTGGTCTGTAAAATATTGTGCTCTTGCCAACATTGATTTTGCACTAAGATGAAGACGGAGAATATTCTGGGCAGCAAAAAGGACTTTTTTTCAGTTTTTCACATGATCCTGCAGGTGATTCATGGTAACTTATAGAAGCTATGCTAGTTGCAAGATGGAAACAACGTGCAGCAAAGCCATAGAAACATCAAAAAGGTGTGAAAATGTCCGAAAGCAAACACACACTATTTGCATTTTCCAGCCGGCGAGAGTAAAGGGTCGTCTTTGAAGCAAGCACAGAGGGAAGAAAGGTAGAGTCTTCAGAGAGACCATTTGGGTGCATTTGTCAGAGAAGGTTCTTTTATTAAGACTTCTTCCAGATAAATGAGTACCTCTACTGTATTTATTCCCTCACAGAAGCCTTTGCGATGGTGAAGTACTATAAAAATCATTCTATGACTCTTTAAAGCACCTTTTCCATCTTTAATAAGTCAAAAACAATTAATATGTTCATTTATTATTTAAATAACCTTGCTATTATTTAAAAGCATGGCATATATTTCAAAGGAATTAGAATAATAAAGATGCACAATGTTATTCAACTTTCATGGAATTTATTTAATGAATGCAAGTAAAATATTTCCTTACTGGACGAGAAACTTAAATTCTAGGAGGTCATTTTAAGGAAAGTGGTTGTGGAAACTGAACTTATGAAGCATGCAGACAGCAAAAAGTGATGTTTAAAGGGTTTATCAACCTCCTCTCACTGGCTAAAAATCTGTGAAAAGCAGAATATTTGGGGCAAATGTTGCTTCTTTAGTATAAGCTGCACGTTTTTTACTAGACTGCATCCATTTATGCAACATTTCTCCTGATTGTAGAAGAAAAACTGAGCTGTTAGCGACGTGGAGCTTTCCAGTGTAAGTCTTTACCTCCTGTCCCGGGGCTTCCTGGGGCATCCTCGTGATTACTCAGTGAATACTACACACATTATGAGAGTTGTATAACAAGTAAATTATTCAGAGGGGCTGTGGTGACGGCTGAGAGGCTCTTAGGCTCAAAACTAACACTGCATGAATGTTAAGGACTGACACAGATTAGAAAGTTACATTTGCCTGGTTAAAGTTTTATTCACCCCCTGAATCTCAGAGGATTCACATAAATGCAATATTACCAAGAAAATCACACTGCCGGCTGAGTTATCAGACCGCATGCTGCTCTGTCTGAACATAAACCTTTTAATTTTATGACTGATGAGCTTTTATGGCTTTAAATTTATATTTAAATGTACATTTCTCAGCTGACTCACAAAGACACAGTTTCTGTGCTTCGACATAGAACGGGTTCCAGCTATCCATCACATCTTTAGCATTCAGAACAGCGCAATGCTGCAGTGGTTGTGCTTGGGCTGGGCACACCGATATCTGGGTCCAGATGACCCTCCTTTGGGGTCTTCAGCGATGCACCTGTCAATGATGCAGGGCCTGGCATGTTTCCCTCCTTCCTTTCTTTCTCTCTCCTGAGATGAACTGAAAGGCCCATTCACTGCAAAGTGACTCTAAATCAATCGTGCCAGGAAGGATTAAAGACAGACAAGGCTTTCTCTGCCTGTCGGGGGCTATCCCTGCTTTCAGCACTGACACATGCACACACTTTCACACCTGACAACAGTTTCTACCCTCAGATGGAAAGATGCAAGAAAAGAAAGAAAGCTGGGACGGTGGCGGAATAAAGACTATTAGACACCCCTGACTAATTCTGCTGTTAGATCTCTAACATCCCAACAAGACTCTTCAATCAGCAATAGGCACTTCAATTATGCATTAAGAACAAGTAGTGGAGCACCAGGAAGGGGAGACTCAACCCATGGTTGGAGCCAGAGAGCGAGGCGGCTTTGCTTGCCACAGTAGGTCAGAGAGACTCAGAGGGATACACAGAAAAACAGGGCATGCAAGCCAAGCACGGACTACAAAGCACAGAGCCAAAAAGCAAAGCCCCGGTCCAAAATGCAGACAGACACTTCCACAGGGGAGAAAAGCTTCTTTACTTCTTCATGGTGCAGATGTTGGGTGGCTGCAGGGATGCAGCTGCACTGGTCCTTCCATGTCAACGCTAAACACACACACAAAGGCGCAGTGTATTTAGTTGGTTTTCTTTAATATAAAATCCCAGTTCTCATGAGAACAATGAGACCTAAACACATAAATGGAGCACGTAATGCATCTTTCACGCAAGGCGCTAATAAATGTGGATTTCGCTGCTTGTTCTTGACATGAAAGGTGCTTATGGAGATATCTTATGAGGTGTTTGTGTACAATAAAAGATGTTAGAAAAATAAAGATCTTTTCATGTGAAGGCTGAGGCTTTTTACGAGTGCATGTTTATGTCTGCATAAACCGGTTGCATGTGGAGGCACACCAACACTTGGCTCATATAAATATTTCCCTGTGCTCTGCCAGTGCAGCCATGCTGAAATCCTGAGAGTCGGGCAGACGGTTGGACAATCTCCTGTTGACTTTCAGTGCTTGAAGGGTTTTAATGGGAGTGCTGGCTCAGCGCAGGTAGGGGATGGACAAAGCTTTGTGGATCACACAGTCAACCCTTTCCCACAGTACCTGAGGACCAAAGAGCTCTTGGAAAAGAGAAATCCCAAATGGACTATATATAAGGTAGAATAAAACAGAAAGCCAGAAAGCTACCATCAGCACATTTCTCTACTCTTTGTTTTTCCCCACTAGCAGCATCTATATGATCCCATTACTACATGTCGGTGCAGAGCAACAGCCTCTGTTCACATATTTCGATTTGTTGTTCATGTGATTAGTAATAAGATCCCATATGCAAGATGGAAGCAACACAAAGTGTGCCGATTTTTATTTTGGAGCTTCTGATTTAGCAATTTAACCTTCATAATCCTGGATTTGTGTTAGTTGAACTAACAAACGAGGTAGATTTCAAAAGGATATTACACGCATACCTGTCACACAAAGTGACTCTTCTCATAATAATGCAGGATTTAGGCAACCTATAAAACAAGTTGACAGCTCGTAGAAAACCAGGCTGTAAACAAGTTTATTTCTGCTGTAAAGTCGGACGTTTCTCCGGGGGTTGAGACGCTTTTGAAGCCAACCTTAAGTGACCCTTTGAGGAACGGTGGGCTCTGCTTCTCTGTGTTCACACTCAGAAGGTGATGTTTACTATGCACACTTTGTTACCTTTTAGTTCTCATTTAATAACCTCAAAGTAAACAACAACAGCCTCCAAGAATAACATAAGCAGATACGTGTTTTCCTACGAGTCACATGGACTTTGCAGGATAATCTGAGGTGACCTTGGTTAGTTATGTTCTGAGACTGCCTAAAGAGCAAAATGTCATTACAAATGTATCTCGAGTGTCTGACAATTGCTCAAAATAAATAAGGTGAAAACTAGCCCTGGGATTACTTCCTGGAAATGATAGAAACACTTTTGGTTACGTGGGAGGCCATATTTACAGCTTATCTACAGGGTGGTTGGCCCGACCTTGTGCAAAGTCGGCTGCTGGGTTTACTATGAGCGGTTAAAGGAGAAAGGTGAAACAACATGTGCATGAGTGCATGGCGATCCCTGTGTATAACATGGTTTATTATTTAATTTCACACCATGCTGTGGGCGAGTAGCCTTGCTGCAGGGTTGGTCTGTGCACTGCAGAGTAAAGCAAGGGCTGACCTGCTTCTGCAGCTGGAACACAACATCCATTAGAAACACTGGAGCAACGCCGCTGCTAGCACTTCATCCCACATTTTACCAATGTCCTTACAAACAGGGAGGATTTCTAACTGTTAATGCACTCGCCGCTAAACAAATAAAAGAGGGTGACGTGAAGCTACGAGTCTGTTCAATAATCTGTGCCTTCAGGTGATTTATCAGGAAGGGGAACCAATTTCTAACAAATGTACAAAAGTAAAATTGTGAACATATAAGCATATGTTTATTCCTGGAGCAGCGGTGCTGTGAATGGTAACACTTTTGTTATGTAATGCAAAGCATTATGCATCCCTGGAGGGACAGAGGGAAGATGAAGATGCAAAATATGCACATCCGCTTAAGTGAAAACCAGAGTAGCATTCTGATGCCTTGTGAAAAGAAAGAATATTTAGATTGAAAAGCATATAATCAATAGCCATTCAGCATGCCTTTCCCTGCCACTTTACAGGCATTTTAATACCTTTTCTTCTTGCATAGCAAATTATTCTTTAGATTTGAGAAAATGCAGACATGGCAACATGCTGTGGAAGGAACAGTTTGCTAATGTCATTACTACCTTTGAAATATACAGAGATTAAGAGTGTTGATGGCAGAGAAAAGAGAAGAAATAAAAACCTTTGTGATTTAGCCTGAAATGAAGCAATGCGGCAAAACTCCCTCTTCTTCCTGGAAAATGTATGTTTCTCTGGGAACTCACGCGATCCCGGAGATAATAAACTGGAGGATGTGAAGAAACACAGACTGAAAACAAGACCTTACATTAACCGATACAGAAAGGCAATCTGTATTCATGGAGGTGTGGGGTGTCTGCGGGCACTGTTTGAATGTGGATGATGGTCTGTCTGCATCTGCTCCCCGTCCAGGGAAAACCGGGGGGGGAAATTATTCTATTTCACCTTTGGCATGACAACCACAGCACCTGAAATGTTGTCGAAAGGCCAAAAACACCCTGTGCACCATTATAAAAGGCTATTCTTAAGGAAAAAAAGAAAGGTGCGATTTCTTTTAAATGTCTCAGCTACAGACAGAAAAACTTTTTATTTACTGGGAAAAATCTCTTGCTTCTGGTGAAGACTTAATCTTTTACTTCTTCTTATTCCTTCAAAATAAAGCGAGAGAATGGAATGAGTTACAATGCACTGTGTGCAGCACTTGCTCTTTCAGATACGAGGCTTTTTATGGAGGGTTTCCAAAAAGAAATGACCTTCAGTCGGCTCCGGAAAACAATAAAATCTCTTACAATTTCCATCCAAACTGTCACACTGGTGCCACAAACCAAAGTACTGAGCTCTGAGCTCTCTCATACGCACTTTTCTCTCTTACTGGTGTAAAGGTCACATTTTAGTGGCAGCGTGATGGGACAGAAAAGCTTCCTTGCGCTTCTCTTCATCCATCCCTAAATGCCTCATTGGACTTGCCTTTACAGTTGACATGCTAATTAGCACAGAAGGGAAATGGACTGTGTAACTACTCATTTGGGCCAGCCAACCTTGGAATTCCCATCAGCCCCCACATCTCAATGCACTGGACCGCACAGGAGACATATCACTAAATAATTGTTGGGCATCAATCCCCATTGTAATGCTGTGATGTAATCACAGATGCATGATTCACCATAACTCATCTCAAGACAGCGAGGGGAGGAAACAAAGATGGAGAGAAATGGTAGAAAAAGGAAGAAAGAATATGTCCTCGTTTGATTGCGATGAAGAGGAGGTGTGATTGACCTCTACTGGACAATCATCCCCCTTTCTCCTCTTGAGTAAATGCTGGGTTAGTGTATAAACCTCTGGAAGTATCAGGATGACTAAACACTTGCTTTAAGGGGATTTCTGGCTGAAATGGCATCTCTGCTGCTGCTCAGAGATAATCATTTGGGAGCTTCTCATTTCCTTTAAGACCAGACGGTTTACTGTAAGTGTTTCTCCAGTAAATATTGCAATGATGAGGAGGCCGTTTTGGTCAGGTAGTACAAAGCAACACACACTCCTTTTAGTAAAGCAAGTAAGGCAAAGCAACACACTCGGCTACTTCCTCACACCCCATAAATCTGCTTTTTAACATTTAACTGTAAAGCAACTCAGTGGTCTGCAGGGAAACTTAACATTGGAGCAAAAAGTCATTCATTTTAATGACAACTTACATCATTTTGTTAAATTATGCAATCTAGAATTAACCTTTTAAAATGTTTTTATGAATTCTTGACATTTTATGCAATGCAGAATTATTATTTAAAGGCTAAATTTGTTCCTGTTATGACATAAAAAGAAGTTATTAGCAGTAATAAGCAGTTATTATTGAACAAACATGATTTTTCTTTTAAGGGCAAAAAAGTATTGATATGAATTTTAAATAAAACTTGTAAACAAATGATATCGACAAGAAAATGTTTAGCATAGTATGATATCCCAGATAGGATGTTGTAAATTCAAAACAATGTCATTGTCACTTTAATCTTTACTATTGTCGCTTTGGATAAAAGCGTCTGCTAAATGCCTGTAGAATAGAATAGAATTTGTTTATAATCTACAGGAATGGTTTTATTCATTCCTTTATATGAATGTAAATATTCAATGGGACCCCCGCTGTGGAATCAATATGTTGCAGGTTGCTGTTATGAATGCATGACTGCAGTCTGTACTCGGCTACATTCAGGATTTTCTTTTTGTGTCTCATTTGCATTTTTATTTCCAGAATTTTGGGAGCAGATTTTTCTTATTAAAGTCTCTGCATGAAAATATGCAAAACATTCAAAGTTAGATTAGATGTAGATGACACAAATGTGCACTTATGCGGTCAAAGCCATGTGATAACGCGCCGACTGCCAGCAGAGTATTTCACTTTCCAGTTGCCACTCGTGCCCCCCAGTCATCGCTTGAAGAATTTTAGCGGCTGCAGAGAGGGCATGCCTGTCATCAGACCTGGGTTCAAAGACAAAGCTAACACGGGTTACTTTCAACACGATATTGTGTGTAATTGCTGTACGTGTTTGGCACTCCGCCGCTCTGGCTGTGTGTTTGGTTTGGTGCCAGAAACATGAGTGCAACCAGGAGGGTGTAAAATGATGTCAACAGCCATCAAGCATGAAATATGGAAATTCTAAAGACTCAAACATTTTCCATTTTCACGCAGAGGAAATGTCCACCGACTTGCTGAAAGTATGAGCGAGATCATAGATCCACTTTGAAGCACAGCTTTCTGAAATCAAAGCACCCAAAAGGCTCAAAGCAGGGACACAAAAACACCAGAAGACGACTGAACTCATCAAATATGGAAGAGTTTCAACAAAGTCTCTAATTCTGTTAGCTGAACTCCCTCTTCTTTTCACAGCATAAGCTGCAGAGAGGAAATCACTTTCATTTATCATAAACTTTTCAAAGGCAAGCGTGTTTTTTTCAATACGGTGTCACAAGGTTAGACGGTATCAAAGCATTTGTACGCGAAATGCTGTGATGATGTATAAGAAAAATGCAGGCTGAGCAGCCGGTATGTGGGTAACTCCTTCCTGGCAAATGTGATTAAACAGACAGACTGAATTTTTCCCTGCATCTGAAAAAAACCAAGGTGATGAAAAGACACAAAAGGATACAAACACTCATCAATCATGTGTCTTCAATGACTAATTCCCGTCTCTCTGTGCATCTGGGATTGAAAATGAAAGACCTTGATGGATTTAGCGGCACAATCAACTCAGTCAGTTAGAAACTAAAAGCAGAAAGAAGAAAGTATATATATATATATATATATATATATATATATATAAAATTATGTCTATTCCTCTGATATCCTTTCCCATGTCAGGCCAGCTGTTAAGCATGTGCAGGATGAAACGGGAGGAAAATAGCATTGAACTCATGACCTCGCAGCTGGACTTTCACATCATCTGTGTGCTGGAATACGTTTTAATGCGCAAGTGTCTACTCTAACCCTTCTTGCTATCTAGAATAGCAAGGTTTAAGTGCCTTTCAGGGAACGTCTCAAGCGTTCCAGCTGACACAGAGACGTGTCAGGCACGCCTGTGGTTCAGCTCAGCGGCCGAGCGCCAAGTCGGGTAACCTGGAAAGAAGATGTAACAGAGGAAACACCTCTGTTATACTTCTTGTCATGTCCTTCAGTTGCAGCGACACCTAATTGTTTAAATGCAAAGTGAACGAGGAGGAATCGGCGAAGCTGAGGGCTTTAGTTTTTCTGGAACGTCGCAGTTGATGGGTTTATCTTTTGTTGAAAAAACTCTGAAAAAAAAGCCCCTATGATTAAATATATGCATATATATATTTATATCCTGCACGTTTGAAGGAGTTGGGAAACTGTTATTTTCTCTTTTCAGCAATACATTTCCCAGAGATGCTGACCTGAGTGATTACTCTCTGCCCACTGAGGCATTGTGTTTAGATGTTTGTGGTCCCCTCGAACATGTCAGGAGCTGGCCTAACCTTCCTGCTCAGTCATTCACCTAAATATCCCACCAGACTAAAAAGCAAAGGCTCCACCCTACAGGTCTTCTCTTTAAGCTGCCTTATAAATTAGCCCATAGCTTCTGCATCAAGAAGCTGTTGACATGCAGATCTGTTTCCTAACTCTACTTCTTGATAGCTAAAGTTGTATTTTCGCGGGCCTGTTAAAGCCTCATCGTGATGTTTCTCATTAAAATCAAAGGCACAAAGGAAAAAAACATTTTGGTGTAGCATCCTAAATGCTTCACAACAAAAGACTGAAGCTTTAACTCTCTCTGTACTACTAAGGGAGATCATTCCCAAATGTTCCCCAAGAGGGCCAGGACGAGCACTCATCACAGGAACATGAGGTTTACACGCCGGGTCAGTGAAGCCATGTGTCCCTCTGGCCCACATAGTGCAGGGAGGTGAGCTGAAGTCCAACCAGCCACTGAACTGATTGAGGTGGTTATATATAGATAGTACTGGCAAGCTAGCTCATACAGGGGACCATGCTGGGGCTCAGTCACAAGGCCGGGGGTGATTTAGTACAAGATTTTTAATCTAAAATCAGCCAGTGGCATAATGGAGCAAGGCCCTTTTCCGTGACTCTAACCAGAGAAAGATTTCCCCGGTGGACTAAGGAGATGAGGTGAATCAATTCAAAAGAAATGAAGGATGATGAGACATTAATTGTCCGTGCAATGGTGAGAGCTGAAGAAGCCGATCTGATTGGCTGAGCAGGGTGGGGGTTGACACGGTGAGGGGGAGTATTTACCTCTGTGACTGAAAGGGAACATACCAGTGGGATTCTGGGCGCACGATCGGAATAGACCAGTACTTTGGATGATGTCAACATGTGTGTGTGTGTGTATGTGTGTGTGTGTGAGACGGGGGTTTTAGCTGGACTGTGGTAGTGCGGCCATCTCTCTCATTCGCTTGTACTGCGCTGCAAGGTGACTTTCTGGGTTTTAGTAGTGAGCATCGCTGCTGACATCAGTGTCACATCTGATGGTTATTTTAAACCAATGTGGTAAAAACAGAGCTGCACGGTGGGGGGTAGTGAACACCGTAGCCTCACAGCGAGGTGGTTGCTTGTTTGAATTTCTGCCTGAACAGTGGCCTGACCGGTTGTTTCTCTGTGATGGAGAGATGGGGAGGGTGTTCACACGGCACAAGCCCGAACTTTAGAAGCAGTGTGATGCCTAACAGCACATTCATAACTTATTCCTGTTCTCAGTTGGTCTGCAGTGTTGGAAGTAACAGCGTTTAAGTATAACGGCGCTACTAACAACAATATTTTTTATAGTAATGGAGTAATCTAATTAATTACATTTCCCATCATTACAATGCCATTATCGTTAAAGTGGTGCGTAGTTATAATTGCAGCACAGCGTCAGGCTTAGACTGGCTGCTACTCACTGCGCTACAAAGACTTTCCAAAGTGTATATATATATGTATTATTTTACTATATATATAGTCAGAATTTTAGTAGCACTTCTTAAAGGAGATTTTTCAGGGATTAAGCCGCCCAGAGATGCAACATAAGCAAAATGTATTGATGGAGTGAAACTGAATAGATACGGGGAGAGAGAACCCCTCATGAGATGAGTTTATGAGGCGAGAGAAAGATGATATTTTTCACTCTTTTGTTGTGGAAAAAGACTATGCTGTTTAGCTGTTCTTATTTTTAACCTGTGCCAGCAAGCTTTGATTTGCCTGCACTCATCTGTTTGTTACAAACTTCATGCAAAATCTTTGTGTTTCTGCAAAAGGATCTTATATTCCATGAAACTTTTGGAGTGATCCGTTATTACGGCCCTCAACCGGGGAGCTGCCCGCCAGAGAACCTTAGAAACCCGCCTTTTAAATGAGACTTTTAAGACTACATCCGGATTGTGAGCTTTGACACAATTACAACTGGAAGTAGTTAAATGACTGACTGAACAAGTTTTTATCTTTCTAATGTGGAGGAAGATGAGCTGCCAAAGCTGCATAACCAAAAAGAATCGTGTGAAGTTGGCGAGCTGTCGGGTTTCTTTTCCCTGCAGATGGGTCAGTATGCAGACTTCATCTGGAGTCCACACGCTCCTCTAATGCCTGCCATGGTGCAGAACTAAAAGGCCATCGCAACTTTGCCTGAATTTCTGCTTGTCCTGTCCGTTAACTGCAAGGGCAAAAGGAGGCTTTTTATGTTGGGAGGTTTCACATGTGCCTAATGCTCTGCTTTCAGCCTGAATATAAATGTGTTTAAGTAAGAGGAGGAAGCGAATGTGTTCAGCCGACCGGAGGACATTTTATCGCTATTTGAACGTTGTTTAGAGAAATAAATTCTATGATTAATTATTAAAAAAGAAAAATATGACTATAATACGGGTGGGCATTGTGTCGTGATGAAAGACAGATTATGTTTATTCTTTCCACAGAAACCAAAAGTGCTCTAATAAGAACAATGACACAAAGTTATTACGGAAAAAAGACTGTGCTGCACTTAGCTCCCATTTTTCAATAAGAAATATAAAACCTGCCACTGGCAGCTTTGACGTGATGATGAATTACACAATACTAATTCACTTGACTGGTTTCACTTTATTTTTCCTCAACCCTCCTATTTTTTTTCTTTAAACACATGTATTAATCACCTTCATTTCCAGTTCCTCTAATGGCAACGCAAGCTGCATCGCTGCTGTCAGCAGACAAAAGAGCAGCTATTTTAAATGATTTAAACCAAGAATTAGTTTAAACTGGAGGAAAAGGCTGTAAAACAGCAGTGTGATCTGCTGACGGAGAAAGTCTTGAACAAATATAGCAGAAAAATCAGAAAGTGATCAATCACAGACTTATTTTCTGCATCCCTGATGCTCAGACTTCTGTCAAACAAGACTCTAATTTAATCAGATCAATACTGGACCGAGAGGGTCTTTATTCACTTTAAACAAAAGAGAACATAAATTAAGATGAAAAGAAAAGCAAATGCAGCTTTTCTGCTGACATGAATCAAACGAGCATCACGGAGAAGCTTTAATCATAAAGGAGAGCTGTTAAAAAAACGGATAATGTCTTTTTGTTTGGAGGAGTTTGTTCAGCAGACAGAAGACAAAGAATTCTTTGTTTAGGGATATAAAAGCTAGCTGAAGCTAAAAGTCATCAATAGCAGAGGTGTAGACTTCAATAGACTGGTGACCTATCCAGGCTATGTCCTGCCTCTCGCCTGCTAATTGCCATATATGTCCCCTGCAACCCTTAAAGAGGAAATATCAGGCAAAATCCCCTTTTTAAGCCCTTAAATCCATGCACTTCCAAGTGTTTAGGAAGCAGGAAAAGTAAATATATTCTCTCCTGATGCAGCACATATATCTTTATGTTCTTTATGGTCATATGTTTTAGTCTGTGTAATTTCCTCTATTCTCTATTATGTATTTTATCAATTACATTACAGTATTTGCTGCCAAATAAGGTCGTAGACTTCCAGGTAATCAATGTGGTGAATCTGATACGTTGACATTTATAGTAAACTAATAAAATGTTTCTCTGCCGGGAGATTAGTGTATCGCTGCTATCAAGCTACAAACATGGCGGAACTTCCTGTGACCTGGAGGGGGCGGGGCTTAACAT
>JBAMIG010000010.1:25221305-25276844 GCA_037177335.1 Kiunga ballochi
AGTAGCACTGCTGTCTGTTCTCATACATAAAATGGTCAGTTTGATGGATTTAAGTGTGTGTGTGTGTGTGTGTGTGTGTGTGTTTGAGTTCTGCCCTGCACACATCTGCATAGAGGCTCAGTTTAATGCCACCACTGTGCCCCAGTTATCTGGGCTTCCGACCCAGTGATACATCGGGCCTGGGTTGATGAGCCCCTCGTGATTGGATGTTTTTACACTTTACGCTTCACTGAATGGGCACAAAGACTTACCCCCAGAACCCATAAGCCTTATAATCCATTCTTAAAACCTTCCAGGGATGCCCACTTTTACAGTAAATGCCCATGCATGGGTACACACAGCAGAGCCCGCTCGAGCAGAGCCCGCTGCAAGCCGACTCAGTTTCCCTGAAACAAATTTATGTCAGAGTTAATCTGACAGGTGGAAAAACCACAGTCTCAATCCCTGGCTGAAATCCTCACATAAATACGGAGTCAACCCTAACCACCAAGCAGGCTTTGGTAAAGAGGAGTGTTTCTATGACATGAAATCATTTTACACCAAAACAAGCAGGATTTCAGCAACGTGTTCACCATAAATCACACATCACACCTAACGAGTGACCCTAATGGACACCCTCCGCCCCACAAACTACAAAAGGAGATCTGGTGCCACTGACTGTCTTTGCCCCCAGGAATAGCATCATGCACAAAGCAACAAGCCTAAACACTGATGTAATTACAAACGCATGATTCCCCTGGCAGCATCTCTTCGTCATACTGTTATGTTTCCTGTTTAACATTTTAAAAACAGACCAGATAGTAAGCCTTTACATTTATTAACTGTGAGGAATCACAGCCAGATTCCTCTTCGTCAGCATCATCTGATCATATTCACATCAGCGGATTAATGTGAGCGAGGATGCTGAGGAAAATATCAAAAGAATGAGCCACTTACCCAGAAGATAAGATTGAAGATGAACATCATATACTTCAAGCAGCAGAGGCAGCCTCTCGCCATGTTGCACTTCTTGAATTCTAAAAGGAACACAAAGGATAGATCCAGGTAAAAGACCACGTATTTGCTGCTTTTAGGAGAGCTGTATTTGTTGTTGGTCTTGTCTGCTGCGCCGGCGTCAGCTGTCGCTCCAGTTTGTCCCTGCTGTGCGTCTTTGCGTGGCCCTGTGGAGCCGTAGAAAGCACCGGCAGTGAAGCCACGGCCGCCAAATGGCCGGCCAGACGTGGAGGCTTGAGGAAAATCGGAGTCACGGCTATCTACCGAGGGGCTACGATGAATGGCTGACTCCTCACTGCTGGACTTCTCCATGCTCTGGGGCTGCAGCTGCTGATGAGGGGCTTTCTGACGCACAGTCTAACATAGTCTCAGAGATGACAGGACAGAACAACTTGCCCTCAGAGTCTCCACAGCTGCACACTTTGAAGCAATAAAGGAAAATAAAGAAAGGCACTCAGATACAAAACTGCATCCACATGGAAAAAGTCTCCCGTACAGAAGCGAGCTGGACAGATTTCCACGAGCACCACTGGCACATTTAATCGTCCTCTGCTCAGCGCTGCTGCTTTGCTGTGATAATCCTTAAGTAAGCTGCACAGGAGGGTCCAGTGAGGAGCATTACCCTCGCCTTTTCACAGGACTGTCTTTCTAGGAAGAAGTTACAGCACTCCCTCCTGTAAGATCACTCTCCACATGCGCTTCCTACTGATGTGCCGGACTGTTCCAGAGGGACCAAGTGAGTCTCAGCTGCTCCAGGTTGCCTTCCTGCAGGGTAACTTTCCCTCTCCCTTCTTCCCACAGCCCTACTCCGTCTCAGTCCTCTTCTCTACATGTGATGATGCACTCTCTTGTTGTGAGCTTTATCCTTCAGCGTCTCTTCGTTAGTGAGCCTGTACCGTTCTGCGCTCAGCCCTTCACACTGCCTGTGCTCTGCTCCCCCAATAGCAGTGCACTGCCTGATGTGCTATTATCGGCAGACGCAACTAACGGGCATTCCCTATCTCCCAACAAGAGCACTGCCCTCCTCCCCCAACTGTCTCCCTTTCTCTCTCCCTTCCTGTCTCAGCTCCTCCCTGCTGCTGAGCACAGAGCCAATGCAGCAGCTGCAGCGATGCCTCAGCTCCTCCTCCTCACTCCCGGCGTCTTTATTAAGCCCATCACTGTTTGCTTTGACTATACATGATCAGCAATTTTATCTCTATCAGGGGAATTGAGAGGCCAGAGGGGAGATTGGCTGAATAAAAAACAAACCCAAAACATTGGGAGTGAGGTAATTGTTCTGTTGATGGTGGCAAATTGTTGGCAAGATTGGATTTATATGGACAAACATGAACTGTTAAATTGATGATGGCATAGACAGCAGGAATTTCCATGCATGCCATGAGAGCCTCTGTAACCTCGCTGGTATTGTTGCAATGTATGTTATAATTAGCCGATTGTTGATGATTTAACAAGTTAAAAAATGATTTAAATACCAGGCAAATACCAGGTAATTATATATTACAGCAGGCTGCAATTTCACCGTCTCATCTCTGTGTTTTCACACATTCACCTACAGAAAAAACGGGAGGTTTAACATTTGATACACACATCACTATTAAGTGTCATCCACACCTAAATAGCATAATATTCCAGATTTACTTTCAAAATATTCCTATTTCTTCTTCTTTTTAAAAAGAGAAACGTGGGGCTGCCGTGCACATTGCTGGACTGTGCTAATGGCCTTCATTCTTCTGACTCTGCCTACAGGCAGATGGACGTGGAGCTTTAACTCTGTGGTCTAAAAAGTAAATCCAGGAATATCCTATTGACAAAGACCAGGTCAGCCAGCCCTGTCTTGCTTCAGCAATAGTGAGGAAAACACTGCTGCGAGGGAGCACATGCTTTATGGCTCTGATAGCATGTTCTTAGAGCAAAACTAATTATATCTGACACAAAGGTTTACCTGAGAGAGAATAAATGTGGATTTAATGACATCGTTTGACACTTGTAAAAATTACTTTTGTTTATAGAAATCAGAGTACTGATGCAAATATATGCTCTATATGGGATCATATATGTTTTATGTAAAAGAAGCTGATGTAATTAAGACAAAGTAAAACAGAGCAGGAGGATTACATAACAACCAGAGAGCAGGTAAACTAGTTGCTTACTGGATGAAATGCATGATATAACATGTCTGAGACATTTTTAAACTGCTGCAAAGCGTGCTTATTGAAAGCTGTCATGTTTAAAGCGCATGCGCATTAAGCCACTTTCCATTCATTTATTTGTGTTTCTGGTTTTAGTTAAAATACAGGGTTGTGTTTTTTTTTAACTTGTTTATCTCTGGTACTGCTGACAGTTGATGACTTGTGTTCCTGCAGGGGGACCAAGAGGTGCTTTTCATGTCTCTGCACAAGTGAAGCAGATGGTCTAGAATCTGGGATTGGATTGCACCGTTTCCTTTGGGATGTATTTCTTACTTTGTTTTCTCTTTACTTTATGCTCCTTGTTCTGTCTTCTCCAGTCAGATCCAGCAGTATTATATAACTTCCATAAAACAAACATTTATTTTAAAAACTCAAATAATCAAATAGTTTTTGTGTATATAAATGTCTGCAGGTGAATTTGGTTAGCACAATACAGCAACCAGACCATGTAGTTTGCTTTTATGATGGACAAAATTAATAAAAAAAAAAAAACATATTTAGGAGTGAAAACATGACAGACATCGATCTTTCAACCTCTGCTGGTGATTGGGTAAAATCTGAACCACATGGGACTGACTCCTGCAATGCTGCAATGATTCAGTCAATCTTTAAATAAATATTACACACCTGCTGCTGCACCAGCCGTGTTTGTCCTGAAACAAGTGTAACTATTACGTATCAGGTCAAACTGTGCTGAAAATAGGTGGATAAAGGTCTCGGGAGAATTTCATGGTGACAAAGATGAGAAATGTTTCGCCCCTCTACTGAAAACGTCATTTTTGTGTCAAACTGAAAAAGCATGTTGTTTTTCCAGTAAGGCTTCACAACAGCTCCAGCTGTCAAGTGCAGATGACACTACGGGGTTAACCAGCAAGTAATGACCATATTTTAATAGCTTTAGTCTGTACGGGACCTAAGAACCAGATCTGGGTCAACCCAAAGTCGGTCCTGCAGGTTGTGGATGTTTTCGCAGCAGCACACCTGAGTGGGATTTCTGAGTCTGCATGCTTGGACTGAACTTGAAGACAAGCCATTTGATTTGAAGCAGGTGTGTTGGAGCAGGGAAACATCTCAAATCTGCAGGAAGGAAAGGAAACACCCATGGACTAGATGAAACTGACTGAAGTCCACTGTGAGGTTTTCAACCTTTTTACATCCTATTTTTTTTTTTTAAAAATCCAGAATTTGAAACAACATTGCTGCAGATTTTATTAATCCAATAAGAATACAGTCATTGATCCAAAGACCGCCCGGAGGCCTCTTAGGAAACGGCAGCAGTCAACACAAAAGAAAGTTAGGAGCAACAAAGCTGCCTCTATCCAAATTCCCAAAACTTTTTACACCAAAGAGAATATAAAAACACGTTCTCAAGTTCTGGTTCATCTCAGGGTTTATGTGCAAGATGATTTCCTTGCATGGCAAAAAATAAAGTGATGCCTTTTGGGAAGTCTTTGTTTTCTCAGCCTTAAGCAGAAAACCACTAATAAAAACACAACTGCTATTTTTTCAGTTGTGTTTTTGTAGAAACAAAACTGTAAAGTGGGTCTGAGAGGTGTGGACAGATAGATGAAAGAGATAAATGCAAACATCGGCGGTATTTTACTTCTATTAAAAACAATAAGCCTTTTACTGAGAATCTGATTATCAGAGATCCAATCTGCTCTACAAGGGAATTATCAATACATTAAGCTAAGCTAATTTGTTTTAGTTGTTTTAATAAGGGTTACGCCTTTTATCTGCATGTCAGGGCAAATTTAACATTTTTAAAAGCTTTAAAATTATTTATTTAAAGTAATACAAAAATCTCACATTGGGTTATTTAACATTGAAGAATTTGCTGCAGCCTTGGCAAAAACCTCGGGTTTTATCCAAACATTTCCAGCTTTACAACCTGATCGAATATCTGGCAGCATCTTCACATGATTTATGCTTATTATGAGTGTGACAGCCAAATGTAGACACGAAGAGCTCTCAGTTTCAAGAGTAAAAACTTCCCGTCAGCCCCTTTGATCACATGTAAAAACAGAGGTCATAAACTCCAACTTAATACTTTCTAAATCAGTGGTGCTCTCCTTGTGAGTTATATGCATTTATCAAAGCCCAGCAGGACTCTTGGTTTGCATGTTCGGACTCCTCCAGTAACCTGAAGAACACACCCCAGCACCCGTTAGATCTGTCCATTCTCTCAGAGCAACAGGGCTCCGGGTACAGCTGCATTAGTTTAAAGGGAATGAAGTAAAAAAAAGACAAGGTGAAAGTGAGACTGGGAAGAAACTGATGTAGTTTTTGTTTGGAGATGAGAGGAAGAGCAGAAAGCTTGGGCTTGGATGGAAGTGAGGTGTGCACGATGAGATTTCACTGGAATATTCTTCCTGGCATTCAGGAAATCTGGCAGCTTTTTAAACAAACACTGAAGACCTCAGAGCAAACGGGATCGTAAAGCTCTTTAGACGATTCTGTATGAGAGGATTTATCACCTTACAGGGTCAATGCACTGCAATATAATAACAGATGAGTTGAATCATGAGAGCATGAATGAACTGTTGCTTCCACTAAAGAAAAAATAAACCCAGCATAAGCAGTTTTCTGAAAAACAACTATAATCCATCTTTTTCTACTAATAATTACGGGCTTTAACATTATGCTTTGTTTTAAATGGAAAATGTGGGGTGTCAGAACTGAACAGAACATTCTCTCCACTTAGATTTTTGTTGGTTTGTTTGTAGTTTACGTAATTTTTTCTCCACAGCAGAAAGAAAAATAAAGACGACAATGACTGTTTTCTTTGTTTTTTTGTGTTAAATAAAGCTTCCAGTCTTTTATTTTAGATCTTTTGGATCTAGTTTTACTGCAATGCATCCTAAAGTGCCTGAATTGAAATCATCTATGTAGATGAACATGAGATTAGTTCTAGATTTGCTGACTTACTGCCTTACAAAACAATAAGGAGACATCGCTTTTGAAACCTAATCGGCTGTGTGAAAAAGCATCAATATTACATTAAAGAAACTGAACGCAAATCATTCTTCTTCTTTTTTTTGTGCAATTTATTGTGTCAGCCAAGCCAGTGGTCTTATTTAAGGGTTTCTCTATAAGTGGAGGAAAAATTTGCCTCCCGGTGATGCAATATAAAGCTAAAAACTGTCAGTTTCATGAGAGAAGGATAAAGAAAAAAATCTAATGAAACAAATGATCACTATGAAGGCAGTCAAAGCTGAGCTATCTTGATTTAGCCTGTGGGTTACAATACAATATATATATTAAAAAACTGGAAAAATTCACTTCCACAAAATTTAGAAATTTACATTCACGCATGCGTTATTTTTCTCCGTATACTCCAGCTAACCCCCTTAGATCACATGCATGCATCTTTGGTTAACCGGTGATTCTAAACTGAGACTGGTTCTGAGTTTACATTTGTCTCTAGCTGTGTCTCCATAACCTATTTAAGCGTGGAAAACCTGCAATAAAATAGCAATAAAAAAACAACAAAAAACTAAACACCAAAACTGTCCCTGCATCAGACTGGGACACACGTGTGGATGCCAACGTGTGGATTTGTCCACTTCATATGGTATAATGCTGTCCCGATTCAAATCCATCCTTCAAATGTGCAAATGCTTGGCTTCAGATTACCCTAAAATAAAAGTTACAAGCAATGCAACCTTTAGCAGCCTCTCCCAGAATTCATCACATGCCTGATAGAAAAAGATAATCAGTAGTCAAACGTCAGAGTGGACATTTTTTTAAATGTGTATATAGAAGACATATTTATTCCAGAAGACAAGCTGAGAAAATAAAAAAAAAATCTAATTTCTAAAACTATTTTATCTCCTTTTTTAAAAACATTTTGTGTGTTTTGTGAAAGAATGGGATCACAAAATGTTTAAACATGGCATATGCAGTTACCACACTAAGTATGCTGTGTCATTTCACGACCAGCAAGCAGAATCTGAAGTGTGCAGACCCGGAGTTGGGACGTAACTTATGGCTGCCTTGAAATTGGTTGAGATGATCCCATAGAGATGATGGAAATGTACAGGGCGAGCTTCACAGCTGTCTTTGGCACCAAAATAAATACTTGTCCGCAGATTAATTCTGGTTGAAATCTTTGATATTTGAGAATGTGTGTTTTTATTAAATGGAAAAATTATGGGTCAGGTTCTGTGTATGATTCACTATAAGTCACTTTGATTGAGTTGATCGGCTCCAAAACCTTCCAAGATGTTTGAAGGAGTGATTAAAAGATGAACAATTGAACAGAATCATGCTCTTCATACTTTGTTTGATGTGTTTAACATCTGTAACTTTTCCACTGGAGCCGACTTATAACAATCACGAGTTCATTTCATGCATGATGGCACAAAACAAATAAAAAGAAAACAAAACCATCAAAACAACACTGATATTCTCAGTTTTATGGCCAATCAAATATTCCAAACAAGAAAAATTAAGCTCTAATTTGATGCAAAAATAAAAATGCATGCAAGACAATTATTAGCTCATTTATCTCGACTCGTATTACACAAAGAATTAGTGCTGCATACCTTTGATCCAACATGTCAGACTCGCAGACTTGTATTAATGACGTGTGACAGCACATGATCTGGTGCAAATGCCTGATCAAGGCCAGAGTATAAGGGTAGGATTAAAACTACAAAGGATTTCTTAGCAACAAATATGTCACTGCCAGTAGCCATCAGATCCCCTCAAGGCCAGGCCTGTTGCTGTGGATGTAAACAGACACCACAGGCAACATGACACATGCAGACTATATATTATGTGAAGTACAAACAGTCACATTTGTAGCTAAACAAACAGGAAGCTGAAGACATATTAACCTGACATATTCAGCCTAATAAGTTATAAATTGTAATGTTGGCCTCATCTCCCATATCAAATTAAAACAAGACATCATGCAGGCTTGATATTTATAGTTCTGTCTTGCCCTTTTATGCCAGCCTGAATATCACCCTCAGAGAAGAGGCTGGTCAGACAGTAAGGCCGTTCCTCCATCATTCTCGGGTGATTTGCAACCAAGAAGTCAATAAAGTTGTCTGCAAATGGTGTTAATTAGGAATTTATGACATCACGCCTCCTTGAATATCCAACAGTGAAACCAAGCGAGGTTTCCTGATAATGCCATAAAAGCGGGAGAGGATCAATGGTTTCTTCTTAAGGTCAAACACTTTTAACACTGGTTGCATTGGGGAGTGCCAGTTTAGCATTGTGAAGGACACTTCATGCTGCAAGGTGCTGATCTTTTAGACACTATTACATGCACGTGTGTCATAAAACACTGGACTTTAGCTAAAATTGTCTTCTCAAGTGGAGCAAAGTTTTGATCCTTTGGGAGGAAAAGGAATCAGTTTAAGAGAACTGGTGGCCAAGGACACACAGAGGAGTCCCAACAAACAGGAGAGATGTGCATAAATGGTCCCCTCAAAGAAAATGAAATACAGACTAAGCAGGGTCCTGCAGAGATGCCTCAATCTAAACATAATTCCTACACGGACATCTATCAGAGCAGCTGGATTCAAGGTGAAGACAGGCAGTGTTTTATAGAATATTCCTCTTATTGCAGGATGCTACATTAGCATTTAGATCACAAAGTGTTTCTGGCCGTTGACATGCGACATAGTTTCACATTGCAGTAAATGCCAGTACAGGGGAGGGAGTCCACTGGCTGCATGTAGCAGTGCAGCATGAATCCTTCGATAGTGTCGCAGATAAATCAAGAGTAACCAGCGCTTCGGTTGTGATTACAGAAGTACAGGCTACGTTTAGCGATGTCCTACATATGCTTAATGCATGATCTATAAGACTGATAACGGCATGAAAGATGAAATTTGTTTTAACTAGTTTATTGGAAATGTACAGATTTGGCCTCTGAATTCAAGGCTTGGTTATTTATTCACTAGCTCTTTTTTATTTAAACTTCACTGTAAAGTCTTTAAAGTTGTCCCGTCAGTGCTCACTTTGAAATGGTGCAGTTCAGAAGATGCACACAATTACAGGTATCCATCTTTCTGTCAATTAAATAATCCAAAGGAAATGTAGGGACTAAAATAATCAGAGTAATAAAGATGTTAGCACAATTACACTACAATGATGTGATAAAATCAAAAGCCAAAACAAGTTTTAGGTATTCAAACGCTCATATTAGCTTTTATTTGTATGAGGAGTTTGGTTCTGATGCATAACAGTAGAACATGGTGCATATTATGCACTGGGACATGTTAAAATTGCACAATATGATACCTTTAAGAGAAAACCACCCTAATGATTTAGTTTGTAGATACTTCATTTAGAAACAAAACGGAAAAATGAGTCGAGCATCACAGTATGGAGATAACACGAATGGACATATTTCTGAAAAGGCAAATTATAGCAACATTAGCTAAATGCAAACAAATAAATCAGCTTATTATGATAAAATCAGATGTATTAAACTTCTGCATCTCTGTGTGTTGGTCAGCTGCAAAAGCAGCAGAAAGGTATAACCTCCTATGAGTGGGATTCAGCATTAAAGGAGAAAAACAAAACTTTTTAACATGTAAATGATGAATTTATTGTGTGTATAAAGTAGAAGCTCAATGCTTTGGTCTGAATTCCTGCTTATTCTCGCTTCACACACACATTATAACCCTGCTCTGAGGTGCGTCTTCAGAGCAACTCGTTTTGGTGCCGTCTCTTTGGTGCCGTGAATGAGGCATGTTAAGCCCCGCCCCCCTCCAGGTCACAGGAAGTTCCACTATGTTTGTAGCTTGATAGCAGCGATACGCTAATCTCCCAGCAGAGAAACATTTTATTGCCAAGTTTACTATAAATGTCAACGTATCAGATTCACCACATTGATTACCTGGAAGTCCACGACCTTATTTGGTAGCAAATACTGTGATGTAATAGATGAAAAACATAGTAGAGAAAATTACACAGACTGAAAAACATGACCACACATAATATAAAGATATATGCAGCATCATTTTCTGCTTTCCTAAAAACTTAGAAGTGCACAAAAATATAGATTTAAGGGCTAAAAAAGTGTTTTGTATATGTCCTCTATTAAACAAACTCACCTTTCCATTTCACACCATGTACAGGTGTCTGCTCTCACTTTTATTTTCATTTTATTGGGCCCAGTGTGGTTTGCTTTGCTGCCAGTGTGCTTTCCTACTGACTTATAGAAGCTCTGCAAAACCCTGAAGCAGAAGCTGAATGATCCTAACATCTTTAAGAGAGTCTGCACTGTTCCTTCTGGTGGATATCTCTGTGTTGCATTTCCGACCCAGTTTCTCATCTGGTTAAAGTTTAAAGTACTATTTATCCAATACTTTCATCTCTTTTTCTATAAATACCAAAACAAAATCTGTTGTGCATCTCTAATGAGATGTATAAACAAGAAAAGCATATTAGTCCTACCTCTGACTTATCTATTTCAGTGTTCATAAATCATACCCCAATAAATAAATAAAAAAAAAACCTCCTTGGTGGAAGTAATTAAAGAAAATCTACAAAGTACAGATCTATAAAGTTGCAGCATGAGGGAATTACCACAGGTGTTTTTATTGGTTCTAATTACACACACTTAAAAACACAAGACCCATAAATATTGTCCGATACACCCAAATGAGTGCTCTCCTCCTGCACAACATTGCATGACTTAATAACACAGAACATGACTGACCCTATGAAGAAACAGGTGATGCTTCACTTCAAGTACTGTAGGAAGGGAAAGAGAGGATGTCGTAAACCCTTGAGCACAAGTCACATGGAAAAATGGCAACCACAACGGAAGCGATGCCACACAGTGCTCAAGTTTCCACAACCTGTGAATACCACTGACACAACATTAAAACTATTTAAGGCTGTCAGATCTTCTTTTCCACTGGAAGCTCAAAGCCCAGTGGGGGGGTTGTATTCATTTGTTGCATCTTAAGTAGGGAAAAGCAAATGCTCCAACTCCCTCCTGTGCTTTGGGAGAACGAACATACAGCACTCTTTAACCATATAAATGTCTCATGAGTGAGGATGGACAGACAAGACAAAGCATGGGATGGTTAAAAGGAAGCAGAAAGGCAAATTAATTGCACTTCAGAGACCATCAGGCATGCAGCATGTGGCACTCACTGAACATGAGTCGCTTTAATGTCAGAGTAAGATGCGTTTGTTTCTCAGGGTCTCGTCTGGGTGGCATCAGCGGGTCGTAGTGGGTTCTCTAGAGAAAACCCAGAGCTTAAATCAGGGCAGGATCTTTGTCTCTCAGAGATGGGATTAAAGGTTCGTTCTGCGTAAGGGGGTGAGGTCCAAATCCCAGTTTCATCTCTGTTTTCAAACCCCTGGGAAACAGCTGGTGCCACAAACAGCTCATGTTTGCATCATGCAAATGTGTCCAGCACAAGCAGGATGCACGTGAAGGAATCTCACAGAAGCTGCTGACGCAGCATCGAAGGTCAGATGGGGTTCATCAATATTTTAGATGGCGGCTGCTGAGATGCAAGCAAAAGCTGGAACAAGGTTGCAGCGCTGTGTCGTGCTGAGGTGAATATGTAGTGAATGTGTAGACGGGAAAGATTTCAGAGAAGAGTACGTGAAACACACAATGAGAAATCAAAAGAAAAGACAGAGAATGGAGAGGCATCACTCGTCTTGCTGTTTATGCTTCACAGAATTAGGATTCCAAAGAGTGCCAGCAGGTTTCCCCGATGTGTGCACCACACGCATCTCGTCTTCAGCTTCACGCTGCTCTTTGTACCTCAGGCAGCTGGATCGCTACATGATCTCAAGCAGCTTATGACATTTATGGTCCAACTATTAACATAATCTCATTGTAAAATAACATTTACGCACCTCCAAGTGACACAAAAGAAAGAGACGAGGACGAGTTTGCTCACAGAGCCAGGGGAGAAATGTGATTTAAGCAAAGGTTTTTCAAAAATCAAACCATGTGTGGTGGAAGAGATGATAGCCCAGATCAGCTCGGCTCAAATCTACCCAGCTGGGCAGTACCTCCCCACAATATGGCAACCCCCAACTGTCCACATGGGAGGAAGTCTGGGATTTGTGTTTGAACTAGATGCATGAGGTCTGTCCCCTGGTGCAGACACTTTCAATATGGTCATTCATGAGCAGTCGCACTGTCACCGTCACCCAGCAGACCAAGATCAGCAGAGGATAGGTGAAGGCAGGAGGAAAGAAGGAGGGATGGAGGTAGCAGACTGTGGCAGCATGCTTTGGATCCCTTCATTTAAACAGGAACTGCCCTGCAGCGGATTAATGCCCTCCTCTAAACAAGCAGCTTCCAAGTCGTTGTGTTCGTAGGACGATGATCTGTTATGAATTAGCCGCTGCTGAAGTGGTTTGGTGGTTTTATGTGGGGGTCTGGGGGTCCAAGACGAGGCTAAATTTCAAAAGCAAAGCAGCTAAATTCACTTACCTAAAAATTCATACCAGACTCAGACTTTGTTCCAATTGAAAGCAATAATGAAACCCTTTTTTACTTTTGCTTTCACAAACCAAGAAATAAGCGTGGTTGCCTGAGTTAAAGCTCGTAGGGCGGCTGTGATCTGATGACTGAAAAGCAGCAGATAAACTGGGATATTTGTATGAAAGCATGGGTTTATCTGCAGATGCCTGAACATAATGGAAAGAGGGAATGGGAAATTTGGATTTTTTTTTTTTGCTGTTTGTGTGTAAATGTGTTTCATGCTTTTTCACCCACAGATCCATGCTCAGTAGTTTAAATGAAGAGAAAGTAAAAGCCAATGATGAATAGGAAACAATGTGCATCTTCCTGTACAAAGGTTCCTAAACACTAAAAAGATAGTAAATAGTGTTGATGGTTGTGTCCTCTATACTGGGAACACATCTGGATCCCTGAGTGGCTTAATGGGATCCTGTCTCTTTGTTACATTCCAACATGAAAAACAAAAGCATTTCATACAAATAGGACAGCAAGCTAGAAATTTGGCATTAATGTTAATAATATGGTTCTTTTACCTCCTGCTGTATATTTAACAGAACAGGCCCCAGAGGACAAAATGAAGATGCACAACAGATTTTGTTTTGTTTTGATGGCTTTGTTTTTCTTACAATATATAACCCTTATATTCCATAGATCCAAGCGCCATAAAAAGGTGAAGCAATATATAAAACCAAGTGCTTCATAAAAATCATAACCCTTATAACTGCAATATCTTTACAGCTCTTTCATAGCACATAAATCTGTGTTGTAATCTAAACGACAGCACAAGCCCTCGCCCTCATCTAAACAGAGATGACTCGGTCAGGAGTGCTGAGCAAACTGGAGCGGATGGATGCTTCATGTAAACAGCACAAAGAAACACACAACCTCTTCACCTCCACGGCGAGGAGAAGGAAAACAGTAGATATGTGTGGGGCTGCGTTAATGTGGTGGAACGAGTCACAGGATGTCCATTTCAGTACCTTATAAACACAGAAACTCATTATCTAATTAACTTGTAAACATAATGTTACAGGTCAAAGCAAAGTCCATCTGCACGTTTCCATGGAAACGTTAAACTTAATGTTTTTCCTTTGTTTTTTTCTTTTAAAAAAAGTTTTAAAAAATAACTTAAAAATAAAATTAAAAAATGTATAATAAGAAAAATAATAATAAAAAGAAAATTTAACATGGAAATACTTTGTTACAGGAAGGAGATTTTTCCATAAGTTCCACATTCCTGCTGAGCATTACAAGGATATACAAATGAAGAGAAGAAACTCACAAGAAAGAAACCCACACAGCAGCCTGCTCTCCATAATAAACACATTTATAATAATATCGCGCGGTCCCCAGTGAAATCCCTTTAATGGCTTATAGGTTCCCCTGGCAGAGTTGTAGACACCAACATCATGCACACTGCATCAGAAAACAATTATATTTTTATGTTTACCAAGTGACAGAGTAATCCTTTACTCTGAGTATCTTGAAGTTACCAAAACATCTGTTACATAATCATTTTCTTAAAGGCCAAACACTCTTAATTAAAGTCTGCAGATAGTAAGGCTCCCCGGAGTCCAGGCTGAAATTGGTTGTGGCTACCTCTCTGGTTTCACCTGCAGACACTTCCTCCTGATGGCTCAGAATATTCTTCTCATTACGAGGGTCTATGATTAGAAACGAACTCCACATTCGTGCACCCCGCCATGTCATGCTTTTCCAATTTGATCCTGCAGCAAAACTGCTTGTAGATAATTAAAAATGAAAATAATTTTGTTTCATTGCAAATCCCGAAACATAATGGAGGCAAAAGCAATTTATGTAGCCATTAATGAGTTTAACGTCATTCATTGTGTTCATACAAATAAAAATACACAAAGTAAAAAAGCAACAAAAAAGTGTTTCCTCCAAAGAAATAATTGGGTTTGAATTCTAACGTGATTAACTGTGACATGCACCGAAAAACTTTAGAGGCAGAGAGCCACTGACAAGGAAACGTTAGCAGCTCTGCCACTCTGGCATCAATTTTTTAAACAACTCTCAAATGCACAGGGTTCCCCTCAAAAAGGTTTAAGGCCAGAAAATAGCTTCCTCCAGCCTGTCATCCATTGTGACTATGATATACGTTTCTCTTCCTGAGTGTACAAATCATAATCTGCACACATCAAACGAACGGAAAGGGAGCTTTTGCGCAAAGAGCTGCTTGCTGAGGGCGGCTGATAATGACATTGCAAGAGAGCACACTCAGTCATTTTATTTCCCGAAGCTACAGAGAAGCCACATCTTCCATACTTGCAAAGATGTGTCAAACCACCCCCATTTCCATGCACGCATGAACTCAAACTCCTCACTTCTTCCAGACTTCTTGTTAAGCAAGTCAAGACCGTGCAATATCTGATAATGAGCCATCACCAGGTAAAAACCAATATTCTGCAGCAAATCCACAGGGGTGACAGTGGACCTCAGCAATAATATTACATACAGGAAAAATGCAACAGAGGAGCAACTCAACAAGTAAGAAACCAGATATGGTTCTAAAACACAGCATGACCGCCTGCAGAGCTGCACCAGATTTGACGCAATATGTCTTCTCTTCAGCAGGTGTATATTTCATGCAGCCCTGCTCACAAACACATGGAAGCTCCCTCCCTCTGTCATTCACTATTCACACACTGACCTTCAGCAAAATGAGAAGCAGGCTCAGTAACTACAGTGGCGATTTAAATCTATATAAAAAAAATCATTATGGCTCTGCTCAGAACAGCGTTGCTGAGTTTGGTGTACAATATACAATTAAAGAGGGGGTTTGATTATCTTACACACCTGCCAAATTAATCAAGTCAACTGCATTCAAAGCCGGCTGGATCGTTGTAAAACGCTCAGAGACATTCCCTCTGTAACTTGAATAATGACCTTTTGTCAAAGCGTGCAGCAGCTTATATGGAAGCCTCCACACACCTGTCACAGCAACAACGAGCCAGAGTCGTGTGATGTCACTACGATGTCCCGTTCAGGTTCCTATGTTTTCCGTCTACCAGTGGAAAACAGTGAATCTGAGCGAGCAGGGTCATCCGTTCTAAATGCCGCTTACTTCCTGTTCAGTGTGCTCGGCTCCAGCCTGTCTCTGCTGCGGTATCCTGCCACATCACAAGTGGAGAGCAAGCTGCACAGAAAAGCACCTCTTTCAACATGGTCATCATCCATTTTAACACCTTGCTTTTGACAGAAGACCACTTTGCAAAAGGTCAAAAAGTCTTTCAGCTTTTCAACGCCATTCAGAGGGTTACATTGATCAGTTTGCTTTAATCAGGCTAACATAAGAGGATCATATTCCACATCGTGCTGGAGCAGAGATGATGGTTCCCACACACAAAAAGCAGAACTCCAGAACAAACAGGAGAGGAGTTAAAGGCATCGCTGTCCTTTATCTAAAGGATCCCGCGCCTGCAGACACTCCGGTTCATCCATTCCTCTCCCTCGTTCTGGCTCTGTGCTGCATCTACATTAATATTCATTATATCATCTCAAATTTCATACCGCAATTCATTACAGCTGAGCATTTTGTTACTCAAGGTGACTGCAGAGGGAAGAGCAAACATATTTGAGAATAATGTCTGGGCAAATATACATAAGACAATACTTGTAGCTTTCTACAACAATGTAAAGCTAAATTATATTTAATCTGCTGCAACGGGTGGTGCAGGCAAACATAATAATTCATTCTTATTGTATTTAAAAGCCAGAAAGTAAAAATAAAACAGGTATGCAGGATGGAAAGATGTATTCTCCTAACTGTGATGCACTGATGGATATGACTTTTGTTTTCAATCAAACATTTGTTTGTTCATGTTGTGACAGTGTCAGCATTTCCCAGGACTTTACCAGAAAAGGTTTCACAAGTCCCAGACACGTTCAGGCCATGAGGTTTAATGGAAACCTGATACATGCTGTTCAACAAGACTCTGGGCCTGTTTTCACGAAGCTTCTGGGAATAACTAAAGGAACTGATCCGAGATCACTATTTGGGTCACTTGACCACATTAGCTGCACTGTGAGATACCTAATGCAGTCCTGATGTGGGTCTATATTTAGTTCCAGGCGGGAGGAAGGGACTCTGAGATCTCCAATGTCCACACAAAGATGACAAACAATGGTGCACAAAATCCATGACAGGCTGGAATTCAGGGTCAGAGTCTTTTACCACAAACCCGATGGGCTGCAGCTTCATAGCTCACATCATGGTTTTATGTTAAGGTCCCTCACTTCAAACATCCTCACCTCGTTCCTGCTTACGGTTGCATCTTTACGCGCTCTAGCTTAGAATATGACAGACATAAACAAACAAATCAAAGCAAATAAGCTCCAAACAGCACTGACAGGAAAATGGAAACAGAGAGAATGCCCTCAAACTTGTCTGGTAGTTTGTTTGACACACTACTCAAATCTAATAACATTGAAATAGAGCACGAAGAAGACCTGGGAATAGAGCCATGAGATTAAAAACAAATGAGCAGGAAGCAAGTTCAGTAATGAAATTGTGCCTCGCTGACAGCATCTGTGCCCAGATTCCTTCGCCAAATGCTTTGTGCTGCTTTGTTTTCCAAACTAGGAAAATAACCAAGAGGCAACTGTAGCTGTGGGGAACATTCAGTTTACTCAGTAAAACAAAGAGAGAGGATACAGAAAGATGCTGGGAAACGATGATTCAACCTGCTGCATAGCTTCCAATCACAGGTTAATCTGTGAGAAGAAGCAGGGACTGAACGTGCAGCCAGGTTAAGCTGCTGTTAACTATTCATCAGAATGACCTTGATGAGATCAAAACAGATAAAAGATGATGATTTTAACTACTTTGCAGAAGCAAAACAGTTTGTAAGTTTGGGAATGATTATTAGTTTGAGCTTTTGGAGCCATTAGAAGAGACATCAGCTTTTAATCTGCTGCTGATTGGGGAATTTTGCTGATCTATGATGACACATCATGCAGTAACAGCTTTTCCAAATGAGTGAAAATGCTTATTAAAGGGGAATATTCTCCCTGGATGTTTTTAAATAGAGTAAACATTGTTCTGTGCTTAAAAGAGTCTTGAAGTTGACGCTTTTCTTTATATTTTGCTTTTGCAGAGCCCGTACTTACAATCTTTAGAAATAATCTTGAGTGATTGCTCTCCATGAGGTGCATTTTAGGTGTTAGAAATGTTTTATTCTGTTACTCCAGCTCTAGCAACCAACCCTTTTAACAAAGTGATGCTTTATTTAGGACTGTGTTTTGCTTTTTTGGTTGCAAAGTATGTAAAACTGACCCATAATCTTTTAAAGTATTAAAATGCATCTATCCTGCAGGATGAACCAGTGTTGTCTCATATCAAACATGCCTTCAGGCACCCGGTTGCTCACAGCATGTCACAACACACTGTTTTTATTCCTTTAATTTAATCTACAAAAAAGAGCGCAGATAAAACTGTTTGACAAGCATTTAATTGTATTTTTGCACCAACAAGGTGATTCACAATGAGCCATCAGCCTCTGACATGGCCCGTCTATGCATGCGCTGTGTCCTTAAAACACACAAAGTAGGTAGATAAATGGGGGACAAAAGAGGAAGTGTCATGCAGACATAAACACCATCAATTGCCGACAAACAATATCTAAAATCACATTTGGGCCATCAGTCGATCCATCTCCTGTTCGCCAGAACCACATCCGAAGCAGTCTCAGTGGAAGGGTAGCTGTCAAGTAGCCATGCATATGGAAAGGAAAAGGGACTGAAGGCTGAGGTATTCTGAATTACGCAAGAGCTGGACTGAAAATCAATGGCAGGAGGTCTTATGGAGGCATGAATCCTCCCCAGAACCGAATGGAGCAAAGTCCAGCAGGAAGTCTTTCCTGAGGGTTATTGAAAGAAATGGTGAGCATCCACGGTAAGACGTGTGGGATAATATACAGTAGTCATAAAAAACGCTAAATTTAGGCATAGGTTGAATTTTGCTGCGTGCACTGCATTTCCATGAAAGTTTGCCCTGTAAATAAATCCTTGCATCCATTTCCTGGCAAAACAAATGTTATGTTTACATAAAGTAACAGGTTAGTTCAACACTGATACAGTAAATTTTCTCGTTTTTTCTGGATAAGAGCGGAAATATGAGCTCCTTGACAGCTTTGACTAAGTTAACAAACACGAAATCAGTGATTTTGCTAAATGTTTGGACTCATTCATAGTTGCTTCCTGCCAAAACACTTCTCTTACATTTAAAAATAACAAAATAGAAACAAACTTTAACACTTTTGACACCATTGCTGACATGTGCAGCTAATGAAGGAGCTGAGGTTAAAGGTGAATGTCTGACTCCAGACTGAGGCCAAAATGATCACCACAAACTAAGAGGGATCACAGTGGAAAAGGACCTTTGCTGGAGACTGAGCCCTGCTCCAAGGAAAGATTACTATGCAGGTTTGAGCAGACTGCTCTCGGTACTATGTCTTTCCTTGATAAGAGAAATCTGAGCTGGGCACATAGTGAGAGTTAGAAGTGATTACACTATGGACAAAAGCTCCCTGCCAGGACCTTAATTTAGCTGGCCCTCCCCATATGGATCCACACTTAATGCAGACCCAAGCACAGGCTCAGGTCCAAAACCCAAAGGATCCTCATTATAAGACTGGCACACCGATCTCAGGCCACCCCAAGAGGCATGCAGTGCACTGCCAGCTACAGCAAGGTAAATGCAAGATGACAGGATAACATTCCCTCACTTCTTGTGCCATAAAATTGCAACCTAAATTCCAGCCGTTGCCTAAATGGCAAAGACAGAAAGAACAATGTTTCTCGCTGTTTAAAGCCTCATGTGATCATCAATGTTATCCTGTGCTACAGCCGTGATCATTGCTAATATTCTATTGTTCAAAGATTTTCCAGAGAGGGTGTCACCCATCAAGGCCTCGTTTCACTGATAATTTACCTCTCAAACGTTTATTTGATGATTCGTCCCCTTTAAAAAAATATGCTTTAGCTTTACAGAGCCTGTTATTTTATGTTTGGCTGCCCAATCAGGAGGGTGAATGTGCTGTCAAAGATTTCCACTGGGTTAAAAGCAGCTATTAGCAGACATCCGCCCCAAAAAGCAAACTTTCTTAGCTGCACTTTAATTATTATCCCTCAGAATTAAAACGAGATTTTCATGAAACTGGTGTTTACAGTTTAACTCAGTGGTCACTGTGCTTCTAACACTTTCATTAGGAAATTTCAAACGGATGGTTAAGCTATATTATAAGCATTTTAATGAGAACAATTCCATCACGAGTCAGGCATGTCTTCATACATCCCTTAATGGAAACAATATTGTCTAAATGAAGATCTAACTCCACAGCTAAAAACATAGAGAGCTACTGAGCAGAGAGGAAATGTGGCTCATTAAATATGCTAAACCAGAGGGAAAAAACACAATTACCCATCCGTTTTATGTGATGTATGTTTAATGAAACCTCAAAGACCGACTCCGGAACGGGTCATGTCCGAGAGAAATCCATCACTGCATGCCTCCATGTGCACATCAGGAAAAGCTAACCGAGTCGAAGCCTCACATCAAAAATCAACCAGTGACAGCAGAAGGGCATCTGTTAAGTGGCCTGTTGCAAGCAGCTCTTTAAAAGCAGCTCAATAGTTCACATCCAGCTGCTCCACTCTGTCACTTAACCACTCCATCTTCTTACTTACCCCCAAATACCCCCAGCTGCCCTCTCAGTAAAGCACCATACTGCAGGTTAAAATAGACAACGTCCACTTTGATATGTGTCCCAGAAGGGGACAAAAATTTGTAACTCCCCTCTGTGTTGCACATGGGTTCCTGAAGTGCTGCACTGGCCTCCGTTTTTGACAGCGGCTCCTCAGCGGGAACAGAAAAACATGAGCTTCATACATTTCTGATAACTTGGGTGGTGAGCAAAGGCAGAGAAAATGGAATTTGCAATACCCAGCTCATCATGCGAAGGGATGATGAGGATGTGCTCCAGTGATGGCGTACACGACCCGCAGCAGCAGCAGCAGCAGAGTAACAAGCTGCGCGGGAAGCGGCTGGTGTTTACAACTAGTGTGCAAATTCACTGAGAAGCTACAGAAAGGTGAAGCCATTGCATTTCCTGTAATGTCATCTCTGCAGGAAGTGTTTGAATACATGTGCAAAACGTTGGGATTTTGGTCAAAGCAAGGCTGAGAAGAGTTTCTGATTAAACCAGCTTTAAACCTGCCGTATTTGTTTCATGCTTTCTTTTTAACAGCACGGTCACTTGGGAACGAGACAAACATGGTTACTCAGCAGAAGAAAAGGAAAGCACAGTTTAATCTGTTTGTTGCTACGGAGCAGCAACAATTTTACGGACCCCTGCCTGCCACCCCTTATTTGTGGCCAATTAGCTGCAACTCGGTTTGTGCCGAGGATAAGTGGATAGCTGCCTGTCACGCTCCCTAAAGCCAGCACAGCTGCTGGCATCGCTGATAAACACAGAAACAAAATACCATTATTTTTTAACTAAAAAAATAACCCATTACCTCTTCTTATCCTCTTTTAGTACTCAGAACCTCCCGCTCCAGTCAGCCCTACTGGTTTCCACTCTGCTCTCTGAAGTGAGAGACGGTGGTCCTGCTGTCTGATTGATTATAAGAGGCTGCTAATGTGAAAAGTGAGCACATAATACTGCAAGATGTCAGCCAGTGCTGCTTAAAATGAATAAGTCATTAATCTGTCCTAAAATATTGTTTCTGAATTTAATCACATTTTGGAAAAAAGTGTGAAATAAAACACTTGCACACCAAACACGTGCACGTTTGGTGTAGACAGTTTTTACTCTTTATGATGAACTTTAATGCCATGCAGTTTTCTTTCATTATCTCTGTGCGCCTTGAACGTCCCACCCTGTCGCAGTTGGAATATTTGCATTTTTTTTTACAGGATTGAAATATGCGCTGAAGCAATGCTCATGCTTTCTGCTACCTATGCAGACAAGAAATTACAGCTACAAGAAAAGTGCTTTTGGTACATCCAAAACCTGATCATAATTCTCTGGGCATAACAAAGTCCCAGGGACAGGAGGGGAGGAAGAGATGCAGCATCACCTTCGTACCTCTTGGGATTTCCAGCAATTGGATTTAGGCTTTCTGGAAGTGCATGCTCTGCACCTGCATCTAATAACAGAAAAGCTGCAGCAAAGCAGTTTTCATCTGCAGAAATGTTTGATGATTAGCTGAGTTTTTTTTCCTGATGCCTGATAGTACATAATTGGCAGGCAATTGTGTTAAACATAGTTAAGTCACTTAACATTTAGGTTTCTTATTGAATTAATCTATTTCCAGACAAAAACTCCATTAAAAACTATTTTTAGTCTGGGAATATTTCTGTATTGACATTTTATTTGTCGGGCTGCACGATGGGCCAGTGGGTACGCACTGTGGTCTCACAGCAAGAACGTTGCTGGTTCTAGCCTCGACTTGGGGAGAACAGTTAAATCACTGTTTTTGTCTCTTTCTTATATATTGGATTAAGTAACATTTAACCTTCTGATTTCAGGCATTAATATTTAAAAACAACAAGTTCCAAACAGTAGCCTTTCTGTGTGGAGTTTGCATGTCCTTCCCGTGTTAGCTTGGGTTCTCCTAGTGTTAGCGCGGGTCCTCCCCCTGTTAACGTGGGTTCTCCTAGTGTTAGCATGGGTTCTCTAAGTGTTAGTGTGGGTTCTCCCCATGTTAGCGCGGGTCCTCCCCCTGTTAACGTGGGTTCTCTCCGTGTTAGTGTGGGTTCTCCCCGTGTTAGCGAGGGTTCTCTCCATGTTAGCGAGGGTTCTCCCCGTGTTAGCGTAGGTTCTCTACGTGTTAGCGTCGGTTCTATCCATGTTAACGTGGGTTTTTCCCGTGTTAACGTGGGTTCTTTCTCTCTGTGTTAGCGTGAGTTCTCTCCGGGTTCTCCGGCTTCTTCCCACAGTCCAAAGACATGCACCTTGGGGATAGGCTGATTGGAGACTCTAAATTGCCCATAGGAGTGAGTGTGTGTGATTGTTTGTCTATGTGTGTGTTGGCCCTGTAATGGACTGGTGACCTGTCCAGGTGTACCCCGCCTCGCACCCGATGTCAGCTGGGATTGGCCACAGGGAATAAGCGGTAGAAAATGGATGGATGGATGAATATCACAAGAATGTCAAAGGGCAGAAAATGCACAGCTAATATGTTTGCTGACACTGCAACCTGCACTGTGACAAGTTCTGTTCCATGGTTGGCAAAGTCACCGTACTCAAAGGATTTGTCAAGGTTTCATCTTGTATCATGTCTCTTCAGAGGGTCAACTGCATTCTTAAATCTAGATTTCGCCTTAGAGCAGCGGCTACGCACCAATTCTTTTCTCGTGATCCTTTCTACAACATCAGCTACCAATGACCACATCATGCACAATAAATGAAATGCATTTTAATATCTGGGATATTAAAGCTCACTTCACATGTGACCTGCAAGGCTTGGTAAGTCTGTTACAGTGAAAAGGTTTATAAATAAATCTCCTCTTTCCTCTCTACCGCACACTGTGCAGCCATTTAATGCAGCCTCTTTCCGCTTCCGTAGCATCCTCATTACAAATGCAAACCAAGCAGCAGAGATGCTGAATGCCTTCCACGGTGTACTTGTATGTGTGTAATACGATATTGAAGGACTGGACTGTACTCAGCTTTAACAGACTCCAAACACACAGAAGCTAAACCTTTTTTTTATTACATTTTAATAAACATAAGCAGCATTTTCAGGTGCATCAATGTTTCTGTGGTACTATATGTGTATAATTCAGCAAATTATTAATATACATTTAGGAAATGCAAGTATGATCCCTACGGCAACCATCAGAGAGACCAATGAGCTGATAAACAGAACAGCAACAGTGGTTCCAGCATAAAATCAATATAAACGGCAAGAAGACGACACCAAAGTAGAAGAGGAGGCCAGAAACCCAAATCAAGATAACTTAAAGGTAAGTTAAAAGTAAGTTATCTGTCAGAACTTCAGAAGGGTACAACCAGAAGAGGTCCATACCTGTGCCTCTGGAAACAGCCAAAGATGCCGAGCATTGGCAACACGACTGAGGCGTAGCAGGTATAGAGGCGTAGCAGGTATAGCAGCTGGGTTTACCCGTTCATATACTGCTGGTTGCTGAATCAATATCAATCTCCTTATTTCTTCACTCCCCCCCCCCAATCCTCATCAGGTCCAGCATCATTATGTAATAGCAGCAACAGTCAAAATGCAACACAAAGAGTGATATTTCTGTTATTAACACAGCCGGCAGACCGCCATGCTGCTTGCTAGATGCTGGAGGGACCAGCTATTCAGGAATTTATAGCACAAGAAAATGAATTGTCATGATTTTAGCTTACCAAACGTTTAAAAACCAATTAAAAGGTATTTTAACAAGGAGTTTTGCTTAAGTGGATGTTTGTGCAACCATAGAAAGCAGGAAAAAAGGTACAGAAAGTAACTTTCCGGATTAGTCTTCAAGGAGAGCAATTTGCATGCTTCAGTTTAACCTTTTCAAAATGAAAAAGATACCTGTTGTTTGCTCTTTAATCAATCACTCATGCTAAATCGAGTAAATCACAAAGAAGCCAATTAAAAGTCATTGAAGTCCTTTTCTCCCGTCTCTCCTCTCTATTCTTATTCCAGCCTTAAATTGTGTTAAAGGCAGCATAATAGCCAAGATTAGAACTAAAAATGTGAGTAAAGTAAATCCAATTATAACCAGCTTTTATGACCCATTAAAGATGTAATTAAAAAGGAGTTCATTAGTGGTTCAGTGTCGTCCACACAGCATCCAGCCTCTGCTCTCACATGGAGCATTCTGGGGTGGAGAGGTGGGCAGAAACCAGTCTCCAAGGCTCCCACACAGATCTGGTTTGTGACTCGTTCACAAGTTGGCAAAAGGTGAAGCACATCACGATGGAGACAAAGTACTGGTGGTTGAGGAGGACGAGTCAGATGTGGAGTTGCTACGTCCTTCACTTGGGAGGAGCTCCTCCACAGCAGCAGAAGTTGTAAAGAATGACTCTAAAACAGCTATGTTAATTTTGGTGCTGATCGTGTTATTGTGGCTTCAGCACACCATAAGTTTCCAGCTGCGGTGAAGCCTGGATGGTCCGGCAACCCAGACCCAGATGTGCAGTGGAGGATGAAAAGGCGGATGGCTTATTAAGACAAAACACGCCTCACAAAACGTGCAGAGCTTATTCTTTCTGCTCACTTATCAGTGCACTAATTGAGGCGTAACAGATTTAATTCAATTATTTAGAAAGAATACAAATGAAAAGGTTTCTTTTCATTCAGATAGTTTTAAGTCAGCTTTCCTGCAGCAACAATGACAACTAAGATTTGGCCTCATGTTTAAATTTAATTTGCTCCAAGTTGGCTTAATCTCATCTCGTCACAAAAATGCCTTGACGTTTTCCCAGTGGTGCTGCTGGAAAACACGACGCCGTGTGAAGCAACAACCCGACAACAATGTGTTTAAAAGATACAACAAAAGACCCCAGACCAACAGATGAGTTTCTAATTTCACATCTCTCCATTTAAAGGTGCCTGTCTTTATCAATTTTAGTTAGATGTGCTGAGTGAAATATCCTTAAGTACTTCAGCGATGTTGTAGTTTTCAGCTCAGGTTCCCTTCAGGAGAAAAGTGAAGCTAAAGGATGTAAAAACAGGAAGATTCTCAGACAAACGGACACCCGTTCATGTGAAGTGATGCCAAACTAACTTGCATTTCTCAGGTGTTTCTATAGGTATTTTTAAACCAAACAAAGCAAAAAGGATACCTGGAGAACTTTACAAAGTGTTATTAGATGAGGCTCAAACTCTATTTCATGGATTCATTCTCATTTTGTCCTTCTATGGTCTGTAAAAGGGGGTTTTGTGTCTAAAGAGGCAAACTTTTGATTCAGAGATGGCACGTTAAAACAGAAATGGCCTAAAAAATGCAGTAATTCTACTGTTTTGCTTTGCGCTGATGTGTGGGGCTGAAACTTCTGCTACACTCCTACAAATGACAAATCTTTTCTGATCTCAGCAGTCCTCTGATATAATACATTCATGTCCTCCTCAGAGCGAATATTAATTACCTGAGCCGTTGACCTTTCATCTACTGTGCTTTAAAAAGTCTTACAAATGCATTTAATTGGCCTCCCAGCAGGACCAGAACCTGTGACTTCTTCTTTCACACTATAAAGGTCAAACTGGTGTCCATATGGAGATCCCTCTGAACATGAAAACACAACAGAGCCTCTGAAAATAATCCCTCAGTGACAACTTCACTGATATTTACGCAAACAGGATGGATATTCCTGGCACCAATATAGAAGATAAAAGGGCCAATCATTACTTTTTGTGAAATTCAGACTAATTCAGCACAGAAAATGAGTAAATGACTCAAATTTGTGACAGCATTGTTTAAGGGTCGGTATCAGAAACACAACCCGAAACCTTCCTCTGTAGCTGCTGCTTTTTAGGAATAAGACCCACCTTCTGCATCCTGCCGACACGTGCAGAACACAGGATTAATATGCAGCCACTGTTCTTTTTGTCTTGGTGAGGTAATAGATGGCTGAATGGTAGCAGCACCACAGGCGTTCGCAGTTGTAGCAGCACACTGTGGGTCCTGCTGTTTGCTTGTTTATCAGCTGGCTGCAGCTCTGTGTGGGACCTGTCTTGAAGTAGAGGCTTATCAAGGTTCAAAATCCTCCAGGACTGAATAAACAAAAGCTGCAGACTAGATCTCATTGCATGCTGGCTCTCTCCTTCCAACAGAATGCTGCTCTGCAAGGTCCTCTCATTCATCCTGTAGTGATTAATATGATGCAGAGCAGCTTCACTCCTGTGCACGGAAGGCAGCGCGGCTTCATTGTTTATGCATTTAATGCTTTTCGGGTCAGTTTTGGTCATATTAAAGGTTAAATTACAAACAAAGCCAATTTGCTCTTGAATATGACCTGATTTTTAAAAAGCCAACAGAGTCCTGGGGCTTGAATGAGATTAGTATGAGCCCTGGATGTAGGTGTTTTGAAGTGCTCTCTCTCTCTCTGGGGATGCAGTAAGACTCCCCGGTACGTAAACACCTGACCACATCATGGACGGGACAACACACACACATCACTGGATCAGAGACAAACATTTGCAAAAGATGGGTATAGAATCAGAAAGTGGGCCAGGGAAACCATTGTTCACTATGAGGGAACCTTCATGCAATCAAGCAGCTGGAGGCGTGGTCAACCTGGGACATCTGTCAGGAATACCTGTAACAGCAGTCAGGTGAAGCTTCAGAGGACCGACAGTCCAAACAAGTCAAGGCAAAAAAAAAAACTGTCTGAAATGAAAGCTGGCAGCCAGTCTGGCTCTGATTCACCAAATGTTTTCAGTTTCACATTAAAAGCACACACACACACACACACACAAAATACAAACAGTAAAGCAGAATCAGGTCAACTTGCCTCAATAAAGCAAATCAAATCATTAAAGAAAAAAAAACCTCCCCCATGTTCAGCGTTATCACAAAGGAGTCATCTCTAATGGAAAAGAGAGGACTCTGCTTATCCCATCTGTAATGATGGACCGCCACCGGCTCAGAGAAGCAGGGAGAAGAAACATGCACAGCTTCTGCAAACTCATCATATTTGGATGTGCTGCGCTCCTCTCAGTGGAGGTTATTTGCCTCCATTTATTTTTGTACTACATGAAAAACAATTTGCACAGACCCACAATGTGCATGAGTTTGACAATCTATTGTCGTAAACACGCAGCCCTCAATTGGAATTGTCAAAGTTTGGCTATCATCGGAACACCGGGAATGAAAAGTCTCACTTCAGTGGCTGCATTACATTACACTCTATTTGCTGTCAGTCACCCACCAGGACAGAAAGTCTGTCTGTAATCCCAGAGAAACATGGCACCCCTGCATGGACACCATTTACACCTAAAGTCTTTATAATTAACAACAAGTGAAGGTAAAAAGATTTGCACATGACTGAAAAATCCACTGATATGGAGGAATTCATAAAGATCAAAATATTTTTTTTAAAAAATTCATTAAATTATTAAGCTTTAATTATAAAGTGATGCATGTTACTATGATGAATAAAACAAAGGTAAAGACGGTGTCTTTCTACTTCATTTGACACGTTTCCATCTGGCCTTACATGTTCGTGGCGTGCAGGTGCACTGGACCCGTTTACAAAAATCCACACGTAACGTAAGATCAGTGGCGTGGACAGAATCCTGTCGGAGCATCTCTGCAGAAAAGGACTGGATGAAAAAGATCTAGAAATAAAACTGTATGCAGTTTGATGGTCAGATTGACAGCATGTGCAGGTAACCTTTAAATGACCATTTCTCTGCTAAACGGGGAAATGAAACATGTCTTAATTTCATGTTTTAAAGTTTTTCATCATCTCATTTGGAAAATTCAAACACTAGTTGGTTGAAAGGCTGATTCTGGACGTCACTGTGGGTGAGCAGCACGTAGATCTGTTCAGGTTCTTCTACACATGGCACAAAAATACATTTTCAGTACGGCAGGTCTTGCTGTCTGTGACCCCACAGGAAAACAAATGAGGCACAGCCATCATTCTGCAGCTTTTAAAGCCAAACGCAAACACCACTTTAAACTGTGCAAACCCTTCTGCAGGGCCCTTTGAGGGCTGGTGTCCTGCAGGTGTCGAATGTTTCACTATGGAAACACATCGGATCTGACATGAGTCTGTTAGTGACCCCTTTTTTTCAGATGTGTCGCTGCAGAGAAACATCCAATACCTGCAATACCCAACCATTTCCTAAAGCAATGATTTCCACCTATGGGACCCCAAGGACCCCATTTCATACAAGTAGAAAAAAGCTCCAGGCCAAATGTGGTAAAACCATGCTGGTTTTATGCTTGAAGCAGCTGATTCTCATCTTACATTTTTCCAAAATCAGGACAAATCATCTTCACTTCATCTTCAAACATCTCTTCAATAAAACTGTGCAAAGTTTGTGTTTTGGGCTCCCAAACTGTGATTCCATGTAAATTAAACATTGAACTGACAGAGAAAACATTGTGCAATCATATATAAAATATATGATTCATATATATGAAATTCCCACATGACACGTACACAAGCAGGTGAAATGAGCTTCCTCCGCAGGGTGGCCGAAGTCTCCCTTAAAGATAGGGTGAGAAGCTCGGCCATTCGGGAGAGACTCAGAGTAGAGCCGCTGCTCCTCCACATCAAGAGGAACCAGATGAGGTGGTACGGGCATCTGGTATCCACAACTGTAAGAGATTCTTAAAAGCTCCAATTATTATAAAGAATGAAAATGTTTATTTGGATCTGCAATCAACCTTAATTTCTTATCTGTGTTTTAGATTCGGCCCTATGGCATGCACCGCTCCGTACGGTTAAAACGGAAAGTTTGATAACATGATGTAGGAAAAGTTTTATAAATGAGAGAAATTAAAAACTCACGCTGTTTGTGTGTCAAAATTTCAAAATAATTCTCAAAAACCTGTTTTTTTTAGCTGCAACTTTACATTTCTATGCTTAAACAATTTGCCAGTAAAACTTTAAGACAACTTATGACTCAGTTTATGGGCCTTAGGAAATTAGACAATTTAATAAGATAAATAAATTTATCTTATGAAATATTTGGTCACCGATTGGCTCGTGTATTTACCAAATATGTCCCCAGAAACTAGTTTGAGCAAATGACAATGCTCGGTCAGTGTTGTACTGGACTGGGTAACATGTTTAGCTTTTTTGGGCTTTTAAAATAACATTTTATCTTGAGAAACATAAACACGTGATACACTGACACAGCCACATTTCTGAGGAAAGTCAGGCCATGAAAAAACTCTGGAAGCTTTATCTTCCATCGTTTAAAAGAAAGGATAAAGTCTGATTCTTTTATCTGAAGCATTTATAATGTTTGATAAAAAGTCTTGTTAATTCTGTTTGCTTTTGAAAAAGGGAAAAATCAGAGCTACTGGCCACAATCTCATACATTCTCATCTATGAAGAAACATGCCACCTCCCCAAAGAGCGGAGGAAAGCAAGCTTGGTTCACATTACTTATTTATCATCCTCTGCTTATGCAGAAACACTCATGTGAGTTTTATGAACACATAAAAGAGACCAAAACTGAATTACCATGCAAATGAAATGCAACGTTTCTCCCCGTTACATTTAGCTTATTTAGAGGTTTATATAACTGCACCAAAATCTCAGGGTCCACTTTCTCCCATGTATCCATCATGTTTACTCAGCAGCCTCTAAAACGCTTCATCTTTCCCCCGACAGCAATGAAACCAAAAGCATCTGATCAATATCTGGTGTTTCTAACAAATCAGTTCAAATGTTTTGACATTGAGGCTAAATGCTGACGTGGATCGTAGGAAGAACGGGAAAGTCGTTATGCAGCTTTTCCATGACAAATCTGCACAAACGAGTAAATAAATGAGAGTCTCAGAGAAGCTTTGTTCCTGTCAGGAACTAAATAAAGATCTGAACACGTCCTCATCAGCTCATCTCATTTATTCACTTCCCCCTAACCTCCACCATGTGAAAAACAACACTATACAGTACGGAGTGAGGTCAAAGGTTCAGGAATAAGCATGCGTTTAGCATTAGAGCCATAAAAGAGGTTTGGATGACAGAACAATGTCATTTATTTCCTTTCTTTCTACACAATATCCACCCAACTACTCTGCACCTACAGCCCTGCTAAGAACTGAGAGTCACCACTTGACTCGAAGATGACAGTAAAACGGCTTTTTCCCCTTCTAAGAAATAGTTTTCATCAATTTAGGATTCTACCCTGGCTGTGACTGCAGCACAGGGCCAGAATGAATGAGGAGTAATAAAAAGCCCAGCAGCTTACACAGACAGAAAGTGCAGCCATCATTGAGATGTTTCACATGTCAAATCATTTTGTTGGAGAAAGAAATGTGTGGAAAAGAGAGCAAATACGTGGGAAGTAAGAGGTTGCAAAGATTGCCCTGCTTTAGGGAATTCCCCTCATGTAAACAGGTAAAAACAGACTGATCAGATTTGGCTGATTTGATTACAAAGAGTCAATTTAGCTAATGAAGGCCCGGACCTGGTGATGCACTAAGTTAATGAAAGGAACAAAGGAAACTGCTGTGGTAACACTGCTTCTCGGAGAGAGGAGCAGCTTCTGGTTTTGGCTGCTTTTTGCACGCTGCAGCAGGCCCGCTGAGAGCGCTTGCAGAGGAGTAGGTGTGTGCGGCGGGTTGCTAGGTGGTCAAACTGTAGAAAACACTGTAAGGAAACCCGAGACTTCAGCTGCCTAACACAGCCAACGTGCTGTTTGTGTGGCAGAGAAACAATTACTGGGGAGGATTTATGGCTGAAACACACAAACACTCACAAGCCAGTGTTTGTCTCTAAGTGGCACTTAGATGTGCTTTACGAGACCAAGTCATAACTCTTCACATACTATGTACATGTCCATGATCTGAAGCAAGGGGGACACTTTGCTGATTTTACAGATTATTTGTCACATGAAAGCAAAAGACAAACAATTTAATGAATGTCAAAGAATCTAATGAGTACCTGCATACCCCAAGTTGTCATTTCCCACAGAGACACGGTCTGTCAACGGGAAATTTAATTATTTTTAATGGCTTATTGCTAGCAGAGCCTGAGTTAAACACACATATTTAAAGTAATATGCTGTATTTGTATCATGTTTTCCTCACGAGGCTTTTCTTTTTTCTTTGTGCAAACTGAGATCATAATGAACATCTCATCTCCGCCGCTGTAAAGTTGTTTTAAACATTGTAAACTTCCCACACACTTCTTAATTTTCCAATGCTAGAAACCATTTCAGAAACCCTGCCTGGGGCGGCAGCTTCCTGATGTGGGCTCCAGACTGATCTGATGACAACATACATCCAGCTGATGCTTTTAGGGATCTTTTTTAAATGCTGCTAGACAAAGTAAGCATTACAAAGTATGGCTGTAATTCTGCTGCTCATATTTTAACCATTCCTCTGACCAATCGCAGCGGTGTGCCAGAGAGAAAGGGTCAGACAGATACCGTCAGTATGCAGTGCAAGCCTGGGGATGGTTGCCATGTGTGTCAGGGACTGTGCAAACACTAGACAGGATGGAGGGACCGACATGCAGAACTCACGGAGACGGATGTCAGAAGATTAGTTCATTACACAAAAAAACGCTGCAGAAGAAGGAACTCCAAGAACTGAAGTTAGAAAAGATCAAACCGTGAAACTGAAAACTGCAATGATGAGGCCTAGTTTTCACCAACAGGTGCAGATCGGGACAGGAGGGGACATTTTGGGTGCAGATCGGGACAGGACGGGACAGTTTGGGTGCAGGTCGGGACAGGACGGGACATTTTGTGTGCAGATCGGGACAATTTGAGTGCAGATCGGGACAGGACGGGTGCAGATTGGGACAAGATGGGACAGTTTGGGTGCAGATCGGGACAGGACGGGACAGTTTGTGTGCAGATCGGAGCAGGATGGGACATTTTGAGTGCAGATCGGAGCAGGACGGGACATTTTGGGTGCAGATCGGGACAGGACGGGACAGTTCGGATGCAGATTGTGACGGGATAGAAAGAATGTAGGTTGGGACCGATGACTTGCCCAGGTGTACCTGCCTCTGGGCTGCTAATAGCTGAGATAAGCTGCCGCTTCTCTGGGTTCAGCTGAATGGAAATAAGATGTAACTTTGCCCATAACCATCTGGATGTTTGACATTTTGTTATTATTTTTTAAAATATCTTTCCTGTTAAATGAAACAAGGTGTGAAGAATAAAGAATTACAGAACAATGAAACTTTCTGTCTATAATTCATGTCTTCTTTGTCCTAAGCGATTAGAAACCAAATTGGAAGTTATGCACACACACACACACACACACACACATACATATAATACTGATAATGATGGTACAGTATGAACATTTACAGATATTAATGAGTTTCAGTGCTTTAAATGTGTTTCATCCCAATGGATTAATAATTAACTAGGTTGTCAGACAAGAAAAATGCAAACAATATATGGAGTTTAATGTCTTCCTGTTATGCAGATATTAGGGGTTAGTTTAATTATCTAAGCAGCAGTTGGTGCCGATCTTCCAGCTGGAACCACAGAAGAAGAAAACAGACCCAGTATAATTATATTAAAGAGATTTAACCCATCCTCAACTAAACATAGTGAACACTATAATTTAACACATCAGAAATCCTGAAAATATATAAATCAGTCAGAAATCTTTTGCAAGCCATGTCATTTCTTTATGTCATTATTTATTCATTGGGCTTTGATCCCATTTCCGTTTCACTTAGTCCAGTTCACCTTTAATGGCATAGGCCAGTTCTCCACCTTTGCAAAGTATCAGTGCTTGTTTTATTAATGCCATCATCATCCTCACTTTCCATGCTTTCTCTAACACTCCCACCAAGTCTTTTCTTTCCTCAGAAATAAGCTGTGCACACGACATCCCTGCCAGTTGCACATATTTTATTTCACACGCAGCATTTCTTAACGCTGCATTTAGACTTCTACCCTTCAGCTGTGGAGGTAAAAACAAACAGCTGCATTGTGGGGCTACAGAAATCCCTGCAGAAGTTCACACTCATAGGTTCCCAACAACAAAACATAATATGAGCATTTTCTAACGCATCTGGAAGACCCCTTCTAATATAAATGTTTTATTGTTCAACTTCCTCCTTTGTAGCTGTGAGGACACATCAGTGTTTTTGGTCTCACGTGACAAATTCAATCCAGCTGAAGAGAAAAACTCAGTTGTGGAACATTTTGGTGAATAGAACCCCTCCCTGGGAGAGGGGAAAATCCAATCCAGGATAAACCATCACTTCTATCGACAAAATACGTGAAAAAGATTTTTGATGAGAAGCACCAGCTTTTTCTGAGCTCTTTGTTTCCATGTTTAGCTCTTTTCATGCTCGTGTTGCAAACGTAATGTTCTATGCACAGCAAATAGCACAATGTAGCACAAAGCCATGCAAATAGAATAACTATTCCTCGTTGACTTGCACAAATATTAAAGCATTTTCAGTCTATTAGCAGAGTATGCAAGCAATAGACTCATGTTAATGAAAAGCTATTAGCAGCATTCTCAGTTAAAACAGCACAGGCCAAATCAATTTGGAGCATTTCATTCTATATGACGAAGGCTTTCTTTAATCCACTGCCAAAGCCGCTGCACCCTCTGTTTGTTAGAGATTTTCAGCTGCTTGTACTTCTGAGAGTAATTCAGTGGGGCAACAACGAGCACAGTTGCAGTGAGACAAACTCTTCCCGCCTCTTTTGCTCTAATAAACACTTGCTGCATGTTAAAAAACCCAAAACAATGACGTTTCATTCTCCTTCGGATGGAAAAGCCTTAGTTCAAATTTTAATGCACACGTTGGTTTCCCCGCTTATGAACAAGAAGGAGCCACAGACATTGAGTTGGTGCATATCTGGAAACCAGCTGGAAACATCTGAGAACCAGCATAGATCTCAAGCTCTTAAATCAATATATGAGTCAAGCACATTCAGTGTTTCACTAAAGCAAAACGTACTCTGCTGCATGTATAATCCATTTTGCACACGTATGCACACGAGCCTGTAGCACAGGTGTGGTCATCACAGCATGGTGCCGATTTAATGTGAACATGTCTGGTAGAACACTGTGACAGCAAGACTCATCTGGCTCTGCGGTCCAGAGACCACCCCGAGTCTGGATCACATCACTAAACAGGTAGAGGCAATAAATCAGCACTCAGTCACGCCAGAACAAACAGAGCAGCAGCGAGCGTCAGGCTGCTGTCACATCACCAAAATCCCCCCGCGTAACTGATTACAGCTTTACATACACACATGCTAAGCCAGTGCACACTTCTAATACACACATACACACACATGCAGAGTGCTACAGTCCACAAAGGTCTTACACCGTCCACTGGGCCTGAACAGAAAAATATGTTTTTATGTGTCTAATGTAAACGTCAAGGGCATTGCAGTGTTGATTTACAGAGGCCTTGTGGCCAGATTGTGATGTATTGCAGAGGCGCAGTGTTTTACATTGTGATGAATACTCTTTGCTGCAGGACCAGATAAATTCTGAAGGCACTTTGGGGGGTGCTATATGGCAGGTGCTCTGCGTCGAAGGTTGCAAACAAGGACTCAAACCATTATTCATAGATGTACTGATCATTTAAGGAAAATACTTCCTTTGTTGAGCCACAAACATTCACATACTTTTTAAAGAGGATGAAGCAGAAATGCACAATAAGCTAAAATGACATAATCACCTGGAGAATAGTTATTATCTTTTATTAAAATATTAAAAGTTATTTTTCAGCTGTTTTTTCTCTGCGTCCAGATTACATTGTTTTCTTTCCATTTCCTTTCTTTCAGTTTTCATATGGGCGCAAACACGGCAGGCATGAAGCGCACAATAGATGTTTTATAAGTAGAAACAAATAAACAAATGAATAATATTCAGTAAGAATACTAATGCATGACAAACAGACTGCTCTGCACATAAATAACAGCTAATATCACAGGTAAACTAAGGGCAGAGTGAATCGTGAGACCCAGCTTTATGTGATATATGTGCTTATTTCTGCATAGTAGTGAGCAGGATGGGACATTGTGAGGAGATGATAACAGTGCTTCTAGTTTAATGCCGTAACATACCATAATCCTCTTAAGGTTGGGATACCAGATGATCTCCAGACAAAAGGAAGTCTTACATGGGACACTTAATCCCAGCCCATCTGATCCCAAATACTCTTCTTCAATGGTCACATCAAAGAAAAACATAAGTAATAGAGCATAATACATACTGTACCATCGGTAAGTGCTCATACTGTAGCAGGTAATGTGCAGCAACCAGAAACACCGCCGCCCCTCTCCAAACATAATCTCCTCATTCATAGCTAAACTGGGAAAATCTGTTGAAAGGAGCTGACAAACACCTCAGGGTGGGATTTAGGAGAGCGGGGCCAATTTTATTATAAAAATCAGCCAGATTTACTGATTTATAGTGGAATTTGGTACAACTAAGGACTCTCTCCCAGCTCAATATTGCAGTCTGTTAAACACTTCTTAACCACTTTTACTGCTGTGAAGAGTCGATGTTCTCTGCAGATGGCCTTATGACTTCCACAAGAACCCAAATCTCATCTTCTTTCTACCAAGAATGATACAAGATTTAAAGATCACCCCAGAGGCCAGCCTGAAAATCTACTTAATACAGGAACATCTTAAGGCAGACAAGACAATCGAGAAGGACCCCACTACACCGAGACAGCCCTAAAACTGTGGCCGTACCTTTTTAAAAACACATTTGTACAAAAGAAAACCCTTTTAAAAATGTGGGAACATGAGTGAACATTGCTTTTATATAGAACAGAAAGAAGGCTGATGCATCTGCAAGTATATAATCATTAGAAATGAGATGTTTGGATGTTTTTTCACCAAACAAACAATCCTATTTAAGCATAATCTTGAGAAAAGACAGGAGGATGTGAAGCAGCCAGTAGAGCTTCACTCTGGACAGCCTGGGAGTGCAATAGAGCATAAAATATGTTGGTGGAGAATAAACAGTAACAAGTTTGATCTAAATGTCAGTGAGAATCCAAGCAGGCTGGAGTTTAAGGTGATTAATCCACCTGGAAAACATAGAAACAGAAAAAGAAATGTCCAAAATGCAACCGACTAATGTTCACTTCACTGAGTGTTTTATTCTTAAAGTTTATCATCTGTACCATATAAACTGCTTTTTTTGTGGCTTGTTTTGGACAAACATGAGTTCTAAGTTTAAATGTGGTGCATTTGCATGAATAATTCAGACTTTACTGTGGTGTGAAGAAAAACAAGCTCACTTATCTGACCCTCATTGTGGCTTTTCAGTGCTCACTTCCAACAACAAGAGGTGTTTGGCAATCAATCGGCCCATTTGCTTCTTTCTCTCTTTGTTTGTATTAACTACAACCTTATCTCACTCTTATCTTCAAGGGCAATATAAAAACCGAGGCAACTACCAGGCCAAAGCAAACGCAGCCAAAAACCTGTGAAATCCACAGCACACTTTCCTAAAGAGCTCATTAATCTTTCTGGATAGTTTGGACACAGATCACATTGCTGCCAATTTTTTTCTTTTGGAAAAGTAAGTTTATGTTTCGGAAAAGGAAAATGTCCTTTTGTTTTGCCTGAAAAATGTATGCATATCTTCAGTTGTACACGCGTGTGAACATAAGCAGGAACTGAGGTATTCTGCCATGAAAGTGAAATTATTCAATCAATTTGCATATTATGACATCACTTTGCTGCAATTAGCGCTGTGTTTTATCCCGCCTCTGTCATGATAACCCCGGTTGTTTTCATCCCCTCCACATTCACCCACATTTGTGGTTATGAGCGCCCCCTAAACCTAAAGGTACGAATGTATTTATCAATGAGCACTGGACCAAGCACATTGCAGATATAACCAAACAAGCACGCTAGCTGAGGAAACAAATTTCAATACCTTTAGGCAGCAAACGGCATTATATTCATCAAACTAAATGCAACACCAAGGTGCTGAGGGTTAAAAGAGTCAATGAGCTGAACAAATACAAATGATCCAGACAGGCTGGACAACATCTACACAAACACATTCACACCTGCAAATAATGGTAAGATAATGCAGAGGATCGATGAGCTTGATAAGCTGGAATTCAAACATTTCAGTATCCTGATCACAGTGCATTGGATATAGAACATCCCATAGACCTGGATAACTCCATCAATAATAACAGCTGCTACTGTATTTCACTGAGGATCAATTTACTAAATCCATAGAGACGAGGAGCTTTCAGTTCTACACATTAGTAAGGATTTCTGCTGGCTGTATAAATGAAGAGCGTATTTAATTATTACAGGTTGTTAATGGTTTAGTTTTTAATGTATTGGAGTTTTCATTTATATTATATTACTATTATTAATGATATCATATAATATTATAGTAATAGTATTATTGTTATATAGTTATATAGTATTGGATAATGATATATAATATATTATAATGATAGGAAGCTACATAATTAAATATGAATCATTTATTAGTAATAGATGTTTGTACATTATATTGTTAAAATGTTAAAAGTCAAATAAAACATATAAAGTGTTATTATTAAACATACTATACCAATGCTTTTTTCAAAAACAGAGCCCCTTTTTGCCAAAACACTATAAACAATGACTGTTTTTCCTTTGCAGACTTGATATGAACAGTTTTACAGCAACCAGGTCAGCGTCCTTTTGTGAGAGATTTTGGTTTAATGACAAAAGGTTGCCTCTGATCCTGGTTGATCCTGTGCATTAGCGGTTATGATACTCAACAGCATCACTAAAAACAACCCATCTGTCTCCATGGGATCATGCAGACCTCTGGGATTCAGGGAGCGATAGCCTCAAATCTACCAGCCCCCCTTGTCTGCAGAAAAACAGCTCCAAACCAGATTAAACAGAGAAATCACAGATTTAATCTGTTTTTCAAAAGAATTTCCGCATCACATCACGTGTCGACTTTCTCTCCAGAAAGGCCTCTGATGAAACGAAACAGAGATTATATTTGCTTAACTGAATATTACATTTAGATATACAATGGAGATGCAGTTAACATTACACCAGCATGAGGATAAATATATGAATGTAGTTTCCATTGTGAAAGGATTAAAGTGGAGATGGGTGTATGGTAAAAAAGGAAGCTGATTAGAAAGAATGCTGAGTGAAGCCTCTCATGCAGACTGGACCACAGCTAGAAAAATGCCATGAATCATGAAGTGAAGGGTGGATTATCATGTTTTTATGGACACTTGAAAGCACACACACACACACAAAGAGAAATGTGCTATTAGAGCCTGGCAGAAGGCATCTCTATAAAGAGGAGAAAAGGGAGAAATTCCCCGCCTCGTTGGGTTGAAATCTCCTATTAATCCTTACTCACCCTTTCAGACATGCCATTAACCACCACTCTGAATCACACACACACACATCAAATCCACTGCAGAGCTAGACCAGCTGCCCAGATCACTTCACCATGGTGACACACAGATCTGATTAGACACAATGAGGCAACCTGCTCCTCCCTGCAGGACATATCAGGTTAAAAACAGCATTAGAAGCCAATGAAAGATCTTTAAACATGGCAGAAAACAAACGCTGCATAAAAATCTGTCTCTCTGCTTGGACTGATGAACTGATGGCTGACGCGCTCTGCAAACAGGTTGCAGTTTAAAAGATTAGATTTTATTTAAAGATGTTCCTTTCTTTCCATGTTCTTAGTTTTTGCTGTTGTGGGGAAAACATATACAACCTTAGTGGTAACGGCTAGAGCACGCTGTTTTAGTTAGTTGACAAACCTTCCCTTTGCTCTGTGGGACGATGCTTCACTCCGGCAAATTGGAAAAACTGTTTAAAAGTCATTTATAAAAATACAGGAGAAGCACAGAAGCGTTTTCACTGTTGCTAAGAAAGATCCAAAAAGCAGTGTGACCGGAGCAACCACGTGGGGCTAGCCTAGGAACTGATCTATCCTTCCCCAGGTGGAAGGAGCTCTTGGAAAACAGTTTTAAAAGGGAGGTTAGAGTTGCAGGTTTCTTCGCCACATCAGCTCACTGCTACATTTACTTCATTGCTTTGGTTAGTCAGTAGTGCTCGTTAGCATAAGTAGCATAACAGCTGGATCTTAATTATCAAACGTTGCCATCTTCCGTCGTAACATGCAGCAATGAATTGCATAGATGCAGGCTTCACTCAGGGTGCAAAGAGGCGGGCCGAACATCCACGTCTAGAGAACTGGGACACATTACACACCCTTTAAACGTGCAATCGGGGGCATAAGGGTGGAAGTGTAACAGGGCCATGACAGGCAAGCACGGGCTTGATGTGAGGACGTTTTAACAAGCTACTCCATTGTGTATCTCTGTGACAAATAACTCCCAGTCACCCTTTGTGCTTAATGATTCTCAACTACAGAGTGTTTCATCTTAAAGGATCAGATTCTTCTTTGTAAAGCTGCTGCAGACACATGCAGCACATTTTTCATGAAGCCTAATTAGAGGAGTATCTTATCACCAGGAGTTACAAGCTGACACTAAAAGGTTCAACATAAAACTACAAGCTGCATGTGATTAGGCTGCACACATGCAGTGCTGTGAAAAATGGTTGCGTGTTGTCAGGTTTTATTAAATTATAACTCGCAGCATCACTTATTACGAGTTATTTACCCAATAAATGGGAAACACTGGTTCATAGAAAACTCTTCCTCTTTTTTTTAAATACAATTTTTCAAAACCAGTCTTAGTTTTATGAATCCCATGAAATTATTGGTAACGCAAACCCTGTGATGGTTCAGGAGCTTACGGAACAATGTGGACATTTTTTTTTCCTGTTATGCAAACGTTTTATTCAGAAGCAGTGAACAGTGGTTTGTCATGTAGAGTCACAGAACAAATAATAACAAACGTCTAGATGTATATAAATAAATGTGTTTTTGTTCAATGCAGGAGTCAGAGTAAGATTTCCCATAACAGAAACTATTGGTGTTAAATATAGTCTCAATGTCTTAAATGGTTTGTCTTCTGCATCTGCAGAGTTTGGAAGGTTAGAGGTAGATTTAGCTAATAAATAAAGTTTAATGGGTTCCAGTATGCAATCTGTCAAAGTCCTGCTCATTTTCTACAAGCATGTGATGATTAGGTAGAGACGCCACACTGACTTGATTATTTCCAGCTAAAAGCATCCTTTTAATCTTGTGTCTGGTGCTTATAAGGAACTGCTGCTGCTTATTACAGACTTTTAACCAGGTGCTGAAGCTGGTTTAGTGTCAGAGCTGGTGAGGTTATACAAGTAGTGATGTAAAAAAAAATACAGAAAGCCCTTCATGGAAACCGCTTTTAACTTTGCAGCCAAGTTGCATCTAAACTCTTTTATTACATTTAGCATGCTAGACACCACTCAAACACTGCATTTTTATTTCCTTCATTAACACGGCAGTCCTGCCATCTGTCCTTGCACAATGTGTAAAGGCTTTGTGATACTGCTGTGGGATCAGTTTTCCAGGATGAGATCTGAAAACACAGGAAGGAAAAATGGAACCAGCATGATTTTCATTCCTCATGCAGCTGGAATATGTGAGGAAAACTGGGTGATTTCTAACATCTCATCTCTCCCCTTGAGTCAGGGTGGGAAACTCGGTCCCTTTGCAGAGACACTCTTCCTGAGAGGAGGCGAATCAGGCGTGTATCCCGGGTGAGCAGATCCCTGGGGAAGATCCAGGACACGCTGGAGGAAAAACCTCTTTCAGCTGGCCTGAAAACGCCTCTGGGATTCTGTAAATGAGCTGGCAAATATGGCGGGAAGAGGGAAGCCTGGGCATCCCTGCTTAGCCAGCTGCCTCGAGGAAATAAGTGGCTAGAAAATGGATGGACTATCTAAAAAAAAATAACTGATCATCACAGAAACCGGTCCATTCAAAAGGACCCGACTGAAAAAGCAACCTGATATAGGTAGGACTGCAAACGGTAGAAAGCAGATGGATGGCTCAACACAAGAGCCAACTCATCGGGCCAGGACTGAAAGTTTACCTTCCTCTCAATAAAAAAGGGGATTTACAAAGCTGAAATTCTGCTGTGAGAAGTTTGAGTGGGGCATCATCTATGCCTCGGTATGGTGTGAGTAAGGTCAGGAAAGATGGTTGATTAAGTGGATTGTTGCGTTTGTCCGGCTAACCCAAGAGGCTGAAAACCACCCGGATGGTGATGATAATCACCATACCACGAGTCAAAAACAGGAGGAAAGGGTGTTTGGTCCATAACGCCAGAATTTTATTCTCGCTCTGAACCAGAAGCCAGCAGGCAAGCTCTCTCCATTTGATTCCGATCCACACACCAACACAGGTAGAAGTATGACAGGTGTGTTCCCGATCTGACCAGCACCAGCTGGGTGGAAAGAAGGGACATGTTTCTCCACAATGCAAAGAGGACGACACCTCTCTCCCTCCTATAATAACAACTTTTTAGCTTTTCCAGCGAGACCACCAATCCACACACAGCATCAAGGATAACTACAGATAATAAAGCAGACCTCAGATGAGTCATGACTCCTAATGCTGGTTATACAACATCAGTGATCACACGAGTACTTGACTGAAATCCCCGACTATTCCACTACGAATAGAACATCTTTAGGAAACTAAACCTGAACCAGTTGACTTGCCATAACCTGAACAAAGGAAACCTGCTCTGAACCAGCCCTGGATCATAGTCAGGTATATGTAAACTGCTTAATGGGATTTCAGGACAGCTTTATATAATTACAGAGACTATTTGGTCCAAAGGAACAACACACGTCCTCATGACAGTAATTTACATTTATAAATAAACACAAAAGCTACATTGTAGGTGTAAAACAAGTCACTGATCCATTATCTGTGATAAGAAGGTAACAAACACACAAATGAGCCTCTGTCTATCCATTATCAGAGGCTCCTGCACTCCCAGGCTGCTGCTGCTGCCGTGAAGCATTTCTACTGAACGTACACAATGAGCTATCAGTGGGGTAAATGTGTGATGGGAACAGATTTAAAAGATTTAGAGTAATGAGATAATCATTGTACAAGAAATCAGCAGAACAGAGTCATGCATTACTACTTGTGGCGACCTTGGATATTGTCAATACAATCAGATGTGTCTGTCTCTGACCAAATAAACACATCACAGGGCCTGCTGCCTTGCAGACATCAGGAAATCAGGATTATAATCGATTTTATAATGGTGACGAATGAAGACAATAAGAAATAAAAAGAATTTTAGACAAAGATCAGAACAGATAAGGCAGGAAATATTAAAAATAAGCTCATATTGAGTCTGTGTCCTACACAGAGACACAGCAAAGTCGCCATCCAGTGATTATGAGATGAGCTGTGTAAGTTCTACAGCACACTGCAAAGCTTCCCCCTCATAGACACATCCATGTTGTGTGCTGTCTGAGGAAGAGGTGATTGTGTCGTCCCTGAGGTGTGGAAAGAGTCGCTGGGAGAGACGGACAAAGCGAGGAGGCAGATGAAGCAGTGGGTGGTCTAGACGGAGGATCCATTTGTCCTAATCAGCTAAGACTGTGGAGGAGGAACATAAGCTGAAGTAAGCTGGTTACTTTCCAATCATTTCACCATTTCAGCTTCCTTCATGCTTTCTTCTCTCGTTCTCAGCTCTTCTTTTAAGCTTTCCTCCACCGTCTCCGAGTGGGAGTTGTGATCTCAGATCAGTAAAGCTGTAATGCCCTTCTCAGTGACTGACAGATGATACACTCTGCCCTTTGGGCCCCACTCGGAATGGCTACAGATCAATACCTGCACTGGCTCCCTGTCAGCATTCACACAGACATGCATGCATGTGCATGCACACTTTCCAGCACAGACACAGACAAGAGAGCATCAAAGCCTTGCTGAGCCTGCTGGTATTTAGCAGAACAGGACCTGGATGTGCAGAACACAGCAGGAGGGGAAATTCCCAGGATAGTTCCTCGCCATGTTTGCAGGATGACGGAGTTGTGGAATTCTGCTCACAGACTCTTCTGGCTCCGCTGGGTGGTTATATTAAGCCGTTCGGATAGACAAACCAGCTGACTGACTAAACGCAGCAACAGGTTGAAGAAACAATCAGATGGGGGGTGTGAGGTGGTGTATGGGTGTGCTAGTGTGTGACAGCGGCTGTTTAGCCGAGTCAGAGGTGGAGGGAGGGGTGCACAACAACCCAAAATGAGGCTGTAATGGTTGGTGTTTAATATCAAGCCAAATCTTCTCAGGTTGAAAAGTAATTGGGTTTAAGCCAGGATCTGATTTTACCTCAAAACAGCAAAACAGATATGAAAGGAAGAGAAGCATCGACTCTCCAGGACGGTCTCTGTGGCATTTTCTTTCCCACCACAGAGAAAAGCAAAAGATCACTAAACCTCACATCCATCCCCACAGCAGCTCCAACACGTGATGCCTTACAGGATCATACAACATGTACACATCTTCACAACCAGAAAGGAATGGCAGTCATGCAGAAACACATGCAGAACATGATAATTACACTTCCATCAACATTAGATCATTTTTAGTGTCGGGGTTCCGCAGGTTTTAGATTTATCCTGCTTAGCTTAGTTCAGGGGACATACAGTGTGATCTGATGGCACATAGGTGGAACCAAGAAGAAAAAAACAGCAAAATAACAAATAAATTATTTTTAAAAATTTCCTCTAATTCAGTGCAAAGAATAATATGAGACTGAATTAGGTTTCTAAATGATGTCTCAGATTATTCATTCATTATAATTTACACACCATTGTGAATCTAATGAGAACAAAACATAATTCCCATGTGTCCGAAACAGTAAATTTCACTATTTCACATGAGGATTAGAGTTTTCTAGATGTACCAGTCTGAGGATTGCACTCAGTTTCCCATTAAACCCAACAGACAGGTGTGTCCAGACATTTCCACGTGTGTATGGTAATCCCGACCAGCCAAACCGCCTCGGCTCACAGACCGCCTGAAAACAATTTAAAGACTTAAAAAGTTCAAGTTGTCTATTTAAGCTTAGCGTGGGGCCAGATTAAAGAAATAAATGAGTTATTATTACAAGTTCTGTAATTAATTCAACCTAACTGGTTGTATTTTAACAGTGGACATTAACAGAATCATTTCATAGAACAAACATTTATATCCATTCATCTTCCAAACATGCTTTATCCGATTCAGAGCAGAGCGAGTAGCTGGAGCTCCCAGCAACCAACAGGTGAGAGGTGAGATCCACCAGAACAGGGCAACTCAGAGACACGAACAAGCAGTCACACACATTCACTCCTAGGGACAATTTAGAGAGACCGATCAACTGAACATACGTGTGTTTGGACGGTGGGAGGGAGCCGGGGTATCCAGAGAGAACACGGGGAGAATCCACACTGCAAGGCCACTTTCTGAGGATCAAACCAGCGATCTTCTCGCGTTGAGGCAGTGGTCCTTACCACTACGCCACAGTGCAGCCCAAACATTAATATGTAAATACAGTAGAAAAGAAATGGACAAAATGTAATGAACTCAGATTCAAAGAGTCATTTTAAGCACTTTAACTAAAAGCTCCTGCGGTTCTTCTAGCAAGTGTTCTGCGCCATGTTTTCATCCACATGCTTCTTCAACATGATTCCTAATGTCTGGCAGTAAGGAAGGATCAGACAGTAGAAACTTTGCTTTCAGTCTGGTTCTGAAGGACTGACTGCAGCATGGATGCTGTGTGAAGACGGGCCTCTTGCATGTGACGATGGGGGAAAGGAGGACAGCACCTCGTCCTCACCAATACTTGCTTTCAGGTCCTTTTCCAAAAGTTTGCAGAAACACCATAAAAAGCTGCTGAGTTGTCATGAGTTCCTTTTATATTAGAGTAAGTAGATAAATAAATACGGTGCTGAAGCTGTAGCGGAGGTTTGGCGTGTGCACACAGTGTGACTGCGGTACCAGGGAATCGTACAAGCGTTCCATGTTGAATAAATAAACCAATAAATTAAAAAAATACTGTTGACAAACATCGCAGGAATCATTAGCATTTAATAAACTTTTTCCACTGAACTCTCTGGTGGACTAGATTTGGCCCCGGGGCCTCACGGACAGATTTTAAGGAGCTGTTGAGATCCATTTAATCTGAATCAGGTGTGTTGGAGCATTTTGGATTTGCAGAATGGACACTGATCTCCCTTATGAGCGTTCTAAGCTGGCTTATACACAATAGCAAGTTTTCTTACATTAATTTTCTTTTTAAAAATTCAATTGCAGTTTTTTTTATGTATATTTACTTATTCTATTTTTATTTTATTTTTTTCAACTGCATGTTTTAAAATGTCGTCAAAGTGCAACTAAACCAGTTCTCCTTATTACTGACTGCACAGAAAGTCATCCATCCTGTTGCCCTGCAGAGAAAAGCTCAACGCATGAGCAGTGGTGCATTCACTCACAGGCTACATTAATAGAGTGAATATCACTGCATTATTTATTTAGTCAATAAAGACTGCAGAGGAACCAGTTCCATATCAAATAGAGGCACTCTGTGACCCAAAGCAAACATCCATCCTTTCCAGATGTTCAGTGTCTCTACGCACTTTTTTTTTAACTTTAAAATGGATCCCACCATGCAAACAAACCATCCAACCGAGACCTGATTGCCATCTTTTCGCAGTGTGTTGCGTCACTGCTTCTTACCACATCAATGAGAACGAGAGGTGTTTAAATATTGCAGCCACATATTTGTCAGTCAGAAAAACACCGACACCTCCGCACTCACCTCTTCTTTCTCTTGCTTGTAGTAATTTATTGTCTCTCACTGCTGTCACAGAGTCAATCAATGGCCAATTAAAGACAAGCACACAAAGTCTCTGGTGGTCACTGGTGCATGTTGCCCTGTTTAGTCTAGAAAATAAATATGTAGATGGTTCGCTGGTCGAACAGCATCAATCTTCTTGGTTCAGCAAGTGGAGGACACAAAACCCTCACACAACCACACACAGATGATCGATGCACGGTCCCAGCTTTACCTGAGCGGCACAGTCATTACAGCATGCTTTAGCCAGCTAAAGTGCAGTAAGATCACATCTTCAGTGTGCCAAAATGCCAAGTGAAGAGCTGATTCAGCAGCAAAATGCAGAATATTTAATGTAATAATTATAGTATGGATGCCAGGCAGCATCTCCTCTACTAAACAACCCTGTTTGTAAATGCTCGCTAGTTGTTTTTACCTAATTACACACTTAATCACGCTGAACACTAACAGTCCTCATGGTGCCTTTCTGTTCTCCTACAGTTTTTGTTGTGCTGCACAGAGGCTCTATTGATCCTGCCACACTGTGAAAGGTACAGCCAGGGCACAGCTGATTAAAGGGAAGATTAAAGCTACAGCAACTTCAGAGATGTCACAAGCAGCAGTGCGAAAAATCAACAAGTAACAACATAATGTTTTCCTCACGTGCATCATTGTAGACAGAAGCTCTTCATCCCTTTATTTTCCAGGTTTTTCTCATTGTCTTAGACTATTTAGCTTTTATTACTATCCAAATTATTCCTAATATTGATATTTTACTCAAAATATCTGAATATCTGAGCAGCGTAAAGATTATTTCCATTCAATCCTCTACAGAATAACATCCATAACCTTCTACTATATGATGGTACCATCACAAGACAGCAGAATTGATACATGCAAGCAGAAATATACTTGATTAGAGGAAAATGTCTCACTGGAACAAACTCACTTACAGACTTTGCAGATTCATATTTTGCGTGAAGCAAACATACAGTATATTGCAGTGTATCAGAACAGAAATGAGCATACTGAGAAGGTTAATTATCATACAGGGTGGAGCAGAACTGGATCCTTTTACTGGAAGAACTTCCAGGAGATATGTGTGGAAAACAAGGAGCTTACACAGGAAATAAGCCATCTGTCATCTCCACACATGCATCTAAACATATGTGATCAAAGGCCCAAAGCCGGTTACAGGATTGCAAGGTAACAAAAGTCACCAGGCTGAGCACAAGAACCTGAACTATAACCAAAGGTTCCAGGAGATTATCAGAGTCCATCAAACTCTGTAACCTGAACAAGTTTATCAGCCTCCATAGACCTCTATAATAATTATTCCTGTTCACAAAGCTGTCCTCATTGCTTTGAGGGATTAAATGAACAAAACAGTTGAGCTGAAGTACTTTTCCATCTTAGATTTATACTGAATAAACAGAACAATCCACGAGAGGCATGAGGAGGAGTGCTACTAAACCCTCCTGAGCAATTAAAAGACTCTGTTTCAATTTAGTTCCAAGTTCACGGCCCGCTGTAGCAGATGGAGGAGGGGTGTGGTAGGTGAAAGCTGAAATCTTACCTTTCCAGGCTGAGACGTGGAAAGAGACTGTCAGCACCTCAGACTGGGCAGGTCTGCAAAAACAAACAGTAAGCATCTCAATTTTTCTCTGCAAATCTTCCCTTTCTAAGATCTTTCTATAATCATTTACATGTCCCATCATTTCTCATGTCTTTATTAAAGCAGCAAGTGTTATACAAGCTTGCATTTCCAACCCACAAAGTCCTGTGAATTATAACGTTCCAGAGAAACAAGCTTTTTTAAAAAATAAAATGGGGATATTAAATGTTGGCTGGACTCTAAACCAGCCGGCTGTCATTAAAATTTGAACAGCTTTCATAACCCAACCCGAGGCGGAGTGTGTTTATACCAAGTTACTCAGCAGGAAGCTCAACAGGTCTGTGTGGGATCTAAAAGGAATAGTGGCTCAGTTGGTTTGAGCTTTGCACCAAAGCCTTCAAAAGGGTGAACTCAGTGTAGCAAGTCAGACAAGGTGCAGAATATCAGAGTGAGAAGATAAGTCTGGAGAAATGAATAAAAAGCATATGGTCACACAGCTACAGCACCAAAGCAAGGTGCCCAGAATATCTACACGCTAGCTGTCCCACCGTGAATGATGGCTCTCCATGAGCATCTTCAGATGTGAGATGCAGGAGATGTCAGCAAGCTGATTTAGTACCGCAATCTCACACAACAGGACACACTTTTCTTTCCAAGGAATGACTTACGAGGGTAGCAATGGCATTTTCATTTTCATTTTATGTTGAGCAATTGTAGCTAAAGTTGCTCTTGATCTGTTGTGAAGACCGCTGCACAAACTTGTCCTTAAAGTGCCACAAGGACTTCCTTTATGGATGGTGATGGTGTAGAGCATAAAAGATTTAACAGTGACAATTTCAAGAACATGCAATATCCATAAATATACAGAAGGAAGTGTTGACTGAAGGACAATGTCCATGAAAACGCTTCTGATTTTGGAAGACGGGTGACTTGTTGCAGGACTCTCTTCTTTCTGCAATGGTGTTTATTGATTTAATTTTCTAAAAGATATTTAAAAAAAAAAACAAGGACAGGGCAGAAAGAACTGGATTCAGAGCTTTCCATCTTTATTAAAAATGCATAAAAGTAGAGGTTGCGTTGTGTGAAAAGCTTGTTGTGCCTGTTGAACCCAACAGAAAACCAGCATGAAGCCAAGCGGTAAGGGGAGAGTGGGTGTAACATTTCTGTGTGATTGGAAGATGGGCATAAATAAAAAGGATCATAGAGGAGAAAAAGTATTGATGAATGAGAAGAAAAATGGTGCCAAACGCTCGCCGTCCAGTTTCAAAGTACAACAAATCAGCGAGCAACGCAGCCAGCAAAAACAAGACGGTTTGTTCCTTCCATCAGTGAATTGAATTAATCAGGCTTCCATTGACGCACAGTGTAACAAGACAGAGATAATTAGATTACATCATTACTCCTCATCATCACAAGCTTGCCTCTTTGCGGTTCTCTGGGGACCACGAACAGCAAACTGGACAGCAACTCTAAACAGTGGCCAAAGGCGGCCGCCATGTAAAAAGCGATGGCTGTCAGCCTCCATTTGGCAGGAGGAACCGTTTTCCAGCTCAGCTCAGGAGATGCATGTTTGTTCCTGGTCATCAGGAATCACACAGAATGGAACAGCCCTGCAGCTATAACTAAGCATCCCCCCCCCCATCAGCTACATTTACCATCTGTGGCCGTTGACTCTACAGCATGTGGAACATGTGTGCACAAGTGCATGTGCCGTTTGTCTCAGCAGCAACATCAATGATGGAAAGTTATCCTGAGGAACATGCATGGCATTCTGCTTCACACAAAGAGAGACTGTCTCAGCGTTTAAACAAATCCTTTATCACTGATCCCACTTTTGTCTGGCAGAGACTAAACTAAATAAAAAAAGAAGAAAAAAAACAGAGGGGAGAATTTAAAGCTTTTAAGGTGAAATATGTGGCCCTGTAATGGTGAATAAACCCTTGTTTTAATGGGGACGTGCAGTTGAGCGGAGGTGTTGAAAAGCTGCTCCTGTGTGGGTATCGTTGGTCTCATGGGGCGGGGGAGAGCTCTGCAGCTGTGGCTTACAGTTCCCACACAGCTGGAGACAGTTGTGGAGGAGGCCAGTTGTGGCACTCATCAGCTGAGAACGTCCTGCTGTCACTGGGAAAGGTTACTGCAACGCTGCGAGACCGATCCGAAGGTGTGGTGTGTGTCTGCACATATAATCTGTTTGCACTGCAGGAATCCGACTCTGGAACCCTTTTTGTTCACATAAACACAACATTTCATAAGGTTAATAAATTTAGCTTCTTATTTGCTTAAATCACCATCAGAATTTAATTGGACCTTTTTATTCTGGTTTCTGCTGGTGGATAAAGAAATGCCAACATGTACGGATGACCAACATGCTGCAGAAACAGTTCCTGCTCATTCTGCACTCAATCTCCTCCTGCACAAATTGATGAGGTGAGACGTGTGCACACTTAATCTCAGTTCCATGTGCAGTTTAGGTGGAGGAGATGGTGCAATCGAAATGACAGGATCTGGAACGAAGCAGGTCCAGGGCAAATGGAGGCATCACTTCTTCGTTTATACAGCTGACAGGATATTGATCGCTCTTCCTCTGGGCCTTGAAATTCAAATACAAGTTTCCCCAACGCTCCACCAGTGTGCATGTGCCTATCAGTTAGGGAGGGACATGCTGATTCTGCTGAGTTTGCACATCCCGAGGGGTAATCTATTTTAAAAGACCATCATCTGTATAAATTGCCAGCACACCTCCCCCTCGCTTCCTTCGATCTCGCTCATAAGATTTCTCTTTTCCCCCATGAAATGTTTGCACCCAGTAGCTGTCCCTCTATATCTGCCTCCTCATTTCATTTTCCCATCATCATCACTTCCTTTCAGCAACCAGTCATCTGTAAACCTCTCAGACCAGGTCCAGTCCTGGCTAGGTTCTGCTCACCAGCACTAAAAGGGAGAAAACTTCCTTTTCCAAAATCTCCACAGCTGTCGTTGAGCTTGATCTTTCAGGTCCTCCTTCTCTTATCTACATACTGTATACACTATGCACAAAGTTCACAAATGCTTACATGCTAACACGCTTAAATTTAATCATAGTTTTCTGTACTTTTCTTAAAGGAAACCACAAAACCTATGTCAGAAATCTGCATGCCTAAAGCATAGGTACTTATCAGAGTGAATTGCTGTGTAATTTAAGACAGTGGGTGGCTTGTCTGGGCTCTGATTGCAGCCTGATGGGTGTGGAAGCTAAACTGGGGCTTGTGGGGGAGCTACTATGAGCCAAACTGTGGTATTGTAGAGACATGAGACACATGCCTGAGGCTTCCTGCAGAGGCTGAATTAGAAGACAGAACAGAACTCAATGGACAGTAAATTACTTTCTACAGCAACTACTAACAAATACATCATCATAAATATATCATTCATCCCGATAGGTCCATCTTCTTCAAGCTTTAGCTGCGGGTTTTCAGCTGTTCTGCTTCTACATTTTATTCCTTGTGTTTTGTGACGTGTTTTGTGACGTCGCCTGCACCACTGCACTCATATCGCTGGTTCCAGAGGTCAGCTGTGCGAGAAGGTGCATTGGTGTAGAAGCATTATGACAGCTTGGCTCCACCCAACAAGCCCGACTGTCAGCTCACACAACATCATTTATCTGTGGAAGGCGTGAAGTTTAGCACTCATGAGTGATGAGCAAACCCCCGCCTCAGCGCGCCGTTTTCCTGTTCAGAGAGATGACTGAACAATGAGCTACAAACTGAGCTGAGAAAGAACAAGTAACTGGTAAATGTGCACAAAATTGCCTTTTTTTTTTTTTACCCTTTTTCCATGTGAGGTGTGTGAATAAATGTATGTGTATGGAGGTGTGGGTTGTATTCCTGGACACCTGAACAAGCAGAGAAGCAGAAGTACTTCTATACACAAGGAATAAAAATTAGAAAAACCCTCAAATAAAATCACAAAAAGTGGATAAATATAATTTATTAAGAAACAGTGGCTGGATAAAGGTAGGGTTTTTCCCTCTCCAACAAAAAGATGCTTCACTATTAAAAACATCTTCAGCTTCAGGTTTTACATGCAGCAAAGATGTTCCAGTATCAATAGCTGGGGTTTGCCGATATATAGCAGTAACAGCACTGCTTCATTACATTTTCATTTAAAATGTTATATTATTATTGTTATATTTTATTTTTCAGAATAAAATAATAAAAACAACAACTTTATTTCTTTAGCACTTTAGAAAACAAGCGTTACAAAGTACTTCACATTATAAACAAAAGTACCAATAAAACATCAAATGAAAACATATAAATAAATGCACAAATAAAATAAATATGATCGTATAAATCAATTATAATAATATTAGTCAGGGAAGGGTTTATGATAGAGATGATTGATTGAGATGTGACTTTAAAGATGACAGCGTTTCATATTGTCATGGTCCCTCAGTGGCCTGGCACTGGTTAAACTATAAACATGAATTTATACATAAAACCAATGATTCCTACAGAACATTCTAAATGATTGTTTTAAATAAAGTTATATCATAGATTATATCTTGGAAATGGAGTCACAATGGAAGTTTTCAAGGGCAGCCATGCTCTGGTCAGCTGGTACCATGGTGGCTTGGTTTGCTTTTGCATGTTTAAAGCCTTGCAAGAATTTTTTTATTTTTTTTTTACTGTTTCACTAAATGGCAACAAGAGCTGCACAATGAGGATCGTCACCATAATGTCCACATGTGCATCCGCCACACTGCAGGCCCTGCAATGTCAGAGGCAAATTAACACAATGTTCTCATCAATCTCACGCTCCTGATCCACACTTTACATTCACAAAAGGAGGTGAGATCCCTGCAGGTAGACTGTCAATAAGATGGCAGGTGTGCATAACTTAAAGTGCATTTTAAGTCATCAGCTGAAAATTCCTGCATTTTTCACTTCACAGGCTTAGAAAAATCACAATGTCAGGCTTTGCATATTTGTACAGTTCTCACGGTAACGCAGACTCTTTAAAAAGTTGCTGATGTGAAAATTGTCAATATTCTGGAAACTTGTACCTAAATAAATCATGTTGCTGCTTTGCTTGTGGGAATAGCATAAGGTTAATGCTAATGGTTAGCACAACAGTAACTCATATGCAGCTGCTTCTCCTGCCACCAGCTCAAAACCACTGTTTTCCACAGCGGTGTAACTCTCCATGTCTGTGTGTGTCGAGCAGAAAAAGTGAATAATGGTTGTGTTTCTGTGGCACTGGAAGGTGTTTAGACAGAAATACTGGCAAAATTGTTGAGTTTTTCAGATGCCAAGACCAGTATCAGACCAACACTAATATGTGCATGTGGCTGTGTCATTAGGAAACAGATGGCACCCTGAAAACAGCAGCAGGGGAAGATGCGGTATGACGGCCAGTAGGCACGCAGTGTTTATTGCAGATGAGCCTCTCATTGGGCAAAAAAGTCAAAGGCAGATATCGAGCGTGTCTGTTTCACCTGCAGGTAAGTTTTGCTGTGTCATCAAGACAGTAGTAGAGTTACATAAATACTCATGGCATCTCATTCTCCTCTGTTAGACACGTACTGCAGGCAATGCAATCTAATTTAGCTGCATTGCAATGGCACAGTGATCGGGAGTGTTTGTGTAGCCTGTGGTTTTGTCGGGAATCGCCCACCGCTACAGGTGAAACAGGACATGCTCAGCATGAAAGTTTTATGAGATGGCACCAAATGATGTAAACTCCTTGTAGTAGTAAAACCTTACAAGATAAACATTCAGTTTCACGTCACCTAATACATCTTACTCCAACTTTCCAGTGTCTGCGTGGGAGTTAAACAAACAGACGGACTCTGACATGCACAGGGAATGCAAAGGAAAATCACAATGAAGAGATGTAGACAGACTTTAAGCAGGAAGGAAAACTCCTTTCAAAAGAAAATGTCATTCTTAACAAGATTATGTCCATCAGACCTGTTTAGTGAGTAGGTACACACACCGGCTGTGCATGCCAGAGACATGCCATAAGCTCGTTAATTATGCAGCATTATCATCTAGTGTTATTGTATAAATACAGTAAACAAACATATTTTAATTGCACACCCATGTTCCCACGAGGGAGATCTGCAAGCCTGCAGACAGCCAGTGAGAACAAACCAACAATTTCTTCCTGCTAGCTTGTCTGCAGCTACAGATGATGTTCAAAAGCGCCATCCCACTGCCAGCTTTTCAGTGTCAAATGCCAAATGCCTACGCAACGTTAGCTGGCAGAGCAGATGCTTTGCATTTATTTTCACATATTTACTGCCAGCTGTAAAGCCCCTAGCATCCTGTCCTATAATAAATCTCACATCCACCCACCGTCCCAGAAATTGCGTCACTAAATATTTAGTCCCATCTTTTCCTGCAGCTAATGTCAGCAAACATTTTCACTTCTTTATTTTGCTTGTATGAAGAACGACCTTCAGTTTGGGACCAAACCCGAGGACTCACTGAAACCTACAAGATGAGATCAACAACATAACTATTTTCATCTAAATTTTTGGAACAAAAAAACTGTGTAAATCAGTAAAATAAACAACAGATGACACAGTCAATGACTGGCCAGTGAACTCTGGGGTTCTGGAGTAAAGACAAGCCTGCACATCAAGCACCAGAACAAACATGGATGTCAACCAGAGGCTTGTGCTGTTTGCATGCAGTGACATTTACACTGGATTCAGGACAAATCCTGGAAGGAAGGACACCAGCTTTGTACATAATATAGATGAAATAAAACCTAAATCCTCCGATTAAAGTATTACTTTACCAATATTGTGTCAACATGTGTAAACATTACAATTAGCATCACTTGCCACAAAAGTGAAAACAACCAACACCATTCTGATGTCCAGCAGGTTTTCTCTCAGATTAGGGTTAAATAAAGATCAGCTGATCTGAGTCTGCTGTTCAGCCCATCTCTGATGATCTGGCACAGGGAACCTTCGCTTGAAGGTACGATGACCCTTGTGGTCAGGGCGGTAAACCAAACCAGGGTTTCTACTCAGATCAGATGTTTCTGGAAGGTTGTAAAGCTGCACAGCTGCTGCAGGAAGATCACAAAATAAGGAATGCAGGAATGTGTGCTTGCATGTGAATGTGTACATGAATCTGATCCAGAACACTGCCTCAGCTTTGAAGCACAATGATCGGGAGTTCATGACATCCAACTAGGTTTAATGTAGTTTGTAAAAACATGACAAAATGTTCTTTATGCAAGCGCAGTGCTGGCTGTTACGCAGTGAAGGAATTCCCATTTTAAAAAGCATTTTCAAGCAATCTCTAGAATACGCCACCATGTGGCTGCAAACTGTTGTGGATCTGTGTTAAGTCACAGGATTTTTGTAATGCAGGTGTCTTTTTGAAGATATTATCTGTTAATTTGGGTTTGTGCAGGAAAATCTTTCACGTTGGCAGAGGCTGTGCTACACAGGAGCTTTTTTTTGTGCTCTTTTAAGACTTGTCATGGTGATTCTTCATGGCAACAAGGCTTGTTTACCACCAGGATCTACTGATAATCTTCTCCAAATTCAAGATTATCAGTGAAATAACACCACAAATCCCAATGGAGTTAAAAGGAAAGAGAAAAGGATGCAGAGCAGGAGTGAAGCAGAGAGAAAACTATGGAAATTTAAACTGTTTTTTCCAACTGTTGTCATGGGTAACAGGGATAGACTGTATAAAGAAGGGCAGGAGATCACTAGATAACTAAACTGACTACATCCAGGTGCTAACCAGGTGCTAACCAGTTGTCAGAAAGAATACAGAGAGTGCAGTTTTATGTGCTTCACTGAGACATGGCTGCATGAACACATCCAGACTGTAATGCATCTGAACACGG
>JBAMIG010000010.1:25282735-25296722 GCA_037177335.1 Kiunga ballochi
GAGCAGGACAGGTACTGTTTGAATTAGTCTTTGGTTCGGGTCGGTCCGCGAGCCTTTCAGAACTAAAACGGTAGAAAATGGACGGATGGTTCAGGTCGGTCCGCGAGCCGTTCAGGACCGAAGCAGTAAAAATTGGATGGATGGTTTGGGTCGGTCCGTTCAGAACTGAAGCGCTAGAAAACGGACGAATGGTTCGGGTCGGTCCGCGACCTGATCAGAACTGAAGTGGTAGAAAATGGACAGATGGTACAGGTCGGTCCGGTCTTGTCTGAACGTGAAAGCTTATTTCAACAACACATTTGTCACTGTGCATCTTTCTGTGTGATGTCTCACTTTACCAGAAAATGTCTGATTTATGGTTAATTGTTAGAAAATTAAAAGTAAAAAAGTGTTTTAGCAATTGTCAAACAGTGTAACAAGCTTTGCTAATGAAGCCTTTTAAAGCTGTGCTAATGAGGGGGAGATCAAAACAAAGTCATGATGTGATCACTATGTCATTCCAATGTGTTACTACAAAGGCGCCATGCTGTCTCCTCAGCACCTGTCCACCGTTTGTCCCTTTGGGTCCAGGTGACCAGAGTTGCCAGTGCATAACCAGCTGTTCACTGCTTCCCCATATGTTTGTGACTGGGGTGGCTATTTTTACCCAGATGTGCAGGTTTGTGTGTGAAAGAGTGTTTTTCTCATGTGAACTGATTCATCCTTGATCCAAATGTCACCTTCATCAGTCTGGATCGCACTCCGCAAATCCTCCAGTGAAGCTAAGAGAACATTTTAGAAAATGGTGGAACAAATAAAATTCATTTAAAGACTATTTAAAGAGACAACAACTCCTCTTGGTTTGCACAGGAAACACACTGAATGGCAACAAGCCACAGAGCAAATACAACTCTAAGCTAAGACACCTCATAAGGCTGCAGGTGATGAGAACATGAGCTTTATTTAGAGGGAGCACTGCTTTGTATTTGTAGTGGGTGTTTGCTACACAGTTATGGAATTATGTGCATGACAGAGATAAAAGATGCAGCGGTGCACGATGACATTAGGTGCACATTGAATAGAGGCTGACTGAAAGTGTCAGGATCAGTCCAATCCCTCATCACTCACGGCCCACTTTCTCAACGGCACTCTCCACAAGATACCAGGTCTCCTCTTCTACACCTGAGCGCTTAGCTTTAATGCATATTAATTAACTGCCTTGCACTGACACACCAGCACATATTAAGGGCTAAAGTGGGAGAAATAAGTGGAAGGCTAGCATGGAAAGTCTCATCCCGTTTAAAACAGACTTTACTGATAACAAATTGAAAGTGCTAGCTGGGTTACAGTAGTGTGAAGTCGCTCATCAATTGTCCCTCAACAGATTTTATAAAAAGGGAAACAGCTGAACCGTGTTTTCCAGAAAATTATAGCATCTTTCAAACCAAGACGTTGATCATTTCAATGAATTTTTACAGCTACTAGACTGAACAAACAAACCTTTGCAACAACTGTAAACTGTTCATTTACATATCTATTTTTGTTTATGTAGTGTGGGCGAAAAGGCATGGATTGCTCTTTGCAAACACTTAGAAGTACAATGTTCACCAACATCATTAAAATTTTGCTGCCACAGCCCAGACCGGCATCAGCGGCCACCCAGGGTCTGAGCCGGGCTGAATGTTAAGACAAATAAAAGCGCTGGAGATGACTAAAAAAAGAGCCGGTTACACCTGTGGCTGAAGGGCTGCACAGGCTAAGAAGCCACAGTTGGAAAGAGTCACTCCAGACAATGAGTAATTAAAGGAATTAGCGGCTATTATTCTGGGATGGCAGGAAGAAAAGCAGAAAGAGGCCAGCTGATGATGAGCAGCACAATCAGTAGTTCTGAAGCAGCGTCGCCCACGAGGGCCTTTTATTTCTACAAGACCACCAGCAGATCACACGTTAAACTGGAGCATTTAAGGAAATTCTCACTAATGAGATCAGCTTTTACACTTTGCATTATGTGGCTTTGATGTGTTCGAACATTAGCGGAAAAAGTGGTGGGTCACAAACAGAAGAGCTGAGGTCACTTTAATGTTTACTTCTCTACACGAAAGCGCAACATAAAATACTTTGAAAAGGTCTCTTAATTTTAAATGGCCCTAATACCACAGCTAAAAGCCCCTATGCAACTTATAAGAACGTAGTGTAGTCCAAGGCTTACATGAGGAAATAAGCTCACATGGAGAAAATGTGAAGGCAGAAATGTTTGACTCTTTGTGTCAAAGTAAATTACAATGAGAGACGCGAGAAGGGCGAATGTTTTCTGAGGAAATAATGTCTCCGACAGCCACTGGATGAAATCTGATTTAACCTGCCTGCATATTGCCGCTGAATGCAGACACATAATTTTCACTCAATTCACCAATGACTTTGTGTCAATGCATCAAAGCTGTGGCAGTGTCCTTTATTTCCTCTGGGGGTCAAATATCCTCCTGTCAGAACAATTAAACAGAAAAGCTCAGTCACTGAGCAAACATGGCGAAAGGATTACCGCTAATAAAACTCTTCAGTTTGTTTTCTTATTCATCCTATGCACAAATGGGTTTCTAGTGGGTGTTTTCTTCATGTGTCCACATGCAGTGATGGGAAAAGTAAACAGTTAGAGGACAGCAAGACAAAAAAACAGGTTGATTTAATGCAACTAAGTGAAAAAAAAATATTTTAATCATCCATCCATTTTCTGCCACTTATCCAAGGTCGGATTGCGGGAGCAGCAGATTAAGGAGGGAAGCCCAGACTTCCCTCTCACCAGCTCATCTGAGGGGACCCCGAGGCGTTCCCACGCCAGCTGCCAGTCCAGCGTGTCCTGGGTCTCCCCCAGGGCCTCCTTTCACGGTGACTTGCCCGGAACACCTTACTAGGGAGGCGTCCAGAAGGCATCATAACCTGATGCCCGAGCCACCTGGCTCCTCTCCATGAGCAGCGGCTCTACTCTGAGTTCCTCCCGGATGACCGAGTTTCTCACCCTATCTCTAAGGGAGACGCCGGACACCCTGCGGAGGAAGCTCATTTCATCCACCCACCTAAACAAACAATACTTCTGATAAAAACTTTTGTGACTGGTGGATTCATTTCCACGATTAATGTGCAACACTGGATGTTCAACAAGATTGGCCAAATTTGTTATCCAAGAATCCAAACTGATGAAAGCAAACTGTAGATGAAAACAAGCATTACAATATGGAGATGACACCACACGGGTCATCAACCACAAATTCCAGTTGTCTAATGGTAAAAACAGGAAGATGCCTGGTGCTGTAATGAACCACAGTCAGACATCTTCATGCATGTCAAAAAATAATTAGAAATAATAATCACTTAGAAGTCTGGATGCCTGGATACATAAAGGAACAACAGATGATGATTATCAAAGTCAAATTAGGAAAATAAATGACCATAAAAAATAACCAGAGCATAAAAATCCTCTCTAGGCTAATTATCAGTTTGTTTTAGTGCAGCGCATCTGCGATGTTCATGATTTGACTTGCAGGAAAAAAAGAGACTCACAGGAGATGTTATAACTTCCCACCCCAGTGGGAAGCTGACACACAGAGAAGACAAAGATAGAACTTGACATGCTGCATTTAAATCCTTCACTTTGAGAAGGAAGGTGACTCTGGTCCTTCTGACTTACCGAGCCAAAACACCTGGAACGTCACTGAACATGTCTTTTTTTACTTTTTACATGTACGCCTACGCCAGCCATTTCTTTGTCAGGTAGTCCATCTTTTATTGGCTGTTCAGAGCAATGAATAAGTGCAGCAGTGATGACAGATAGAAAATCACTAATACTTTATTTAACGAACCCAGAGAGTAGGCTGTGAGCAGGAAAATTGCTTCATTTTCAGCATCTGCACATATTAATTACAAATGCGGGGGAAATAAAATAGTTAGTTCTTTTAGAAACCTTAACATACAAACGAGCTACAGCCAAAAAAGCCTTCCTGTATCACATCAAGATCACCAAAGAATCAAATAAAGACTTAATATGAAAAAAGGACATTTTACAAGTCTGATTTCAACTACTTAGAGTCCTGTTTTCAGTACGAATTTAAGAGAAACCACTAAATCATTTTTATGTTCATATATCTTATGATATATATATATATATATATATATATATTAAATATAACTTAGCTCATACGTACGTGCATCTAAATGAAGATACAACTTCATCAGCTCATAATAAATAAGCCACCAGTGAGCAGATATAAGCTGTCACAGCAGTGTAGACAGGAAATGGTTAGGACTGGGCAATTAGACCAAAACATCATATCCATATATGGGTTAACACATAGCATAACCGTCATTACAATATGCATCACTATAGATTTTTTTTGTAATTTAAATAATGAATAGTTTATATATATGTGGAAAATACAGTTTGAAATGATGTAATCAAAGAAGATAAGGTAGAATGTACTAATTATTTATTTTATTTAGATACATTTTCCAAGCAGGACGTGATCGTCATGGTAACATCTGCCACTAAACGTTAACATGTAACCGGAGGCTTTTGCAACGTCTGCATCAGGAGTTTATTATGAACCCTTTGGCCACTGCTTTTGCAGTCTGTTTTCTTTATTGTGATTCTTACACAGGTGATAAAATAAATTAGTTGTGTTGGACTTCCATGTTGGGAACAGGAGCAACACCGGCATACTTAAACAACTGCTCCACATCAGTCGGTTTAGATCACATCCATGCGACAGAAGTTGCTCCTTGGTTTGGTTTGGGTGGTTATTTTGTAGAGCATGAATCTGCTCTGAAACACGTCTGTCGTCTGCAAACATATTTGTTAATGTATAGCGACGTGCAAGGGTATGCCATAAAGCATACATTACGCTGTGAAGCACCTATCCATGGCGTAAATAATAGAGCCTCATATGAAACCATTGACATGTTCTATCGTCCAGAAGATATACATTGTCATATACATATTGTATCACTGAGTCCTAGGAAAGGGCATGCAACACACCTCCAGGTGGAGAGGTGGTGTACATCATGAGTGGGAAACAGTCCTTAGCAACCTGAAACAGTGCTGCAATGAACACAACTAAGAATACTGCAAAGTAGCAGTGCAGTTTAGTTTTTATTGTAGAGATTACAGCAGAAAATACAGTGAAACTAATTTAGCAGCGAGCGTCCTTTCTCCCAGTCCCAGCATCGATAGTACAGTACAGCTTTTTCCTTCCTCCGGGTCCTCAGTTTGTAATGCAGGTGTAATTTAAAAATGCTTTAGACTTTTAGGAAAATTGTCATTTGGATTGAAAGAAGGAAAAACCTTCAGAAACACTGAAAAACGAAAACTAGAATCTTTCTCCAAACTGATCATCAGGACGTTTTGATCGACATGCTTTGGATTTTATTAAATTTGTCTCATCAGAGGCTCCTGCATCAATGCTAAAGCAAAAAGCTACACTAACACCAGCAATAACATATAAACAAGCACCACAGTGTGTAGTGGTTAGCACCATTACCTCACACTATGCATGAATGGGTTATCGTCAGCTACTCCAGCTTGCATACAATCTAAATAAATGGTCCTCAGGAGGGAGTGCGATGGTTGCTGTCTCTGTGATGGACTTATGACCTGTCCAGGGTGTATCCTGCCTCTTACCTGCTGATAGCTGGGTTAGGCCTCAGCACCCCTGACCCTGAATTAGTATAGAGGTTTAATGAATGGATGAATAAAACAAAGCCCTTAGGTTACAATATGTCTTTTATTTTGGTTTGATGTTTGTTCTCTAAAACCAAAAGATGATTTTGTAAGATCTCAGAGTACACATCAAACGTGTAAAGAAGATAAAAAAAAAAAAGACTCCTCTGAGGTGAAGGTGATGTTACGGCCCCCTAAATTTCTGCACACATAATAAATTGCTACTTTAACACAATCTAAGCTGCTTCTTTTTCTGGCTATTCTGAAACCCTGAAAAAGTTTCCTCAAACCATCTCCAAATTTGATTGTTTTCCTGCTTATTTGCCTACATATTCAAAGTAACCAGGGGTGTCCAAACCTTTGCACGCACAGCTTAAAGCACACAAAGTCAACATGCCCTCTTAGCTGAATGCATTAATAAGGGGATAAAATGGAGTCAGGTTCGGATGGTTTATAATACAGGAGACAGGTTTTTTATTTGAAAGGACAGAAGCACTGACATTGACAGAAAGCAAACCTTATTGCATATCTGATAGGAAAAAAAAGACAGATTTACTGAAGCTTAACTATCTGAATGCCTAACATCACAAAAACATCTGTACATCAGTCACAGAAAATCTATTCTATCATACAACATCGCTTTATGACATGCGTCATTGCTTTTGAAATCTAATATCCGCCAACAAGCCAACAGATGCTACCCTACCAGAGCCTGGAAATAAAGTGTGTCTGACTTATCTCCCCCTCTGCCCCCACTGCCATCACGTTGCAACGCAATACATCTCACCATGCAGCCAATAAGCCTGCTAAGGTATGGAAAGGAGGTGATTCATATTGTGATTGCAGCAGTGGCCTCTGTGACTCCTCCGGAAGGGGAGAGAGGACCAGATACTCACTGAAGCCTCTCAGAACTACGAACATCCCCCTGAGCTTTGCAGGGCTGCTTGCCTGCCTGAGGCTGTGGCTAAATTTACTCCCCCTCCACCCTCCAAGCATCCCAGCACATCACGTTGGGATTCTGTTACTTTCCAGCGTCCCAGCATACGGAGAGTCATGTGAAAGCCGGCCACAAGCCTCTGCGGCCGCTGTGCCCTTCCTGTCCCTGCAGCATTCGATCCAGTTAATGCCACCGGTCCCTACCCACCTGCCCAGTCACTCTCTCACAATTTATCCCTGTTACTCCTCACTCCCTCTTACCTCATCTAGAGCTTCATTCCGACTCGCTTGCCCCTAAAACTGTGGCTTCTCCCATCGTGGGAGCTAGGGTCAGAAGTGGACAAACTGAGGTCTGAGATTGATAGCAAGGAACCATTGCCAAATAGGGATCAATAAGGAGACGGGCTGAAAGGTGACTCCTGTTATGGAGGGACAGGTGGATGAGGGTAGGGGAGGTGGTGAGGAAATGCCAGAATTGCTGCATCAGGTCGAATCACATGGTTGATATCCCTGTATGTCTCCTCCATGGGTAGAGTGCTGTCAGCATCTTGGCAGGGGGCTGGGATATATCCTTCAGTGATGGTTCATAGACACAAGGATAAAGTGCTCTGCCCCTGTTCAAAAGCAATCTCCTGACTAACCAAGTGGCAGCCTGACACTGCAGAGCCGATCCAGCACGTACATCATCAGCTCTTACTTGGTCATGTATGAGGGTGTTGAGCCTGAAATAGACCGACATACGTCAGTGAGGGCAATGGAGGCTTTTGCTATTTCTTTTAAGACAAACCTCACTTTGACTGGGCAATAAAGATCAGCGAGGATAGATTCCCAAAGCCAGCACATGAAAAATGCACACACACAGATTAAATGCATCCCAGGTTAAACTGAACGCGAGGGAGGAGATAAAGAAGCAGCAAACAGGGAGAAAACATGGTTTTGCCAAAGCTTTGCAGCATGAAGTCATTCTGCAGACATGACCATGAAGCATGCAGCAAACTCCCCTCCTACCTTTCTAAGCAGAACATGACATCTTCACTCCTCAGCGTGGCCATATCAGGGTCACACTGACCTCTAGTGGTCTCAGGGAACACAGGCTTCATGAATGAGAGGTAATTTGTTCTCAATGTAATCTTATCACAAAATAGATTTTAAGTCAGAACCAGTAGTCTACAGGCTCTAAGGTAATATGGATAAATAGCCGCTGGGAACAGCTTGTTTCAACTCCATGTGCCCTGCAGCCTCCATACTTTCCAATTATGTGAACAATCTCTTTCTCTCTCCCTCCCAATTTCCCACTCCTCTCTCTCCCCCACCCTTTCCATCCTTCCATCTCTCGCCTTATATTCCTCTAGAAATTTTCCATTTGAACACTATTGATTTTGTGGGTTACACAAACCACAACACCCAGATACAACTTAGAACGACTCTATTCAGGGGGGGAATCAAAGTGTGACCTCTGCTCTGAGTTGTTTAATGAAGTCTGTGCAGAGTGCATTTTTTTAACAGCAACATAAAGAGTTGATAACAAATTTTCTGAAATGCACTGTTAATTTTTAGTATAATTTCCTTGCATGTTGTTGTGCAGTGATGCAACAAATGTTTCAAAGCTTGTAAACGTGGAAGTGCAAAAACCAAATGCATAATTTATTTATGATGCAGGGAAAAATCTTTGCATGTCATGTTACCCAAAATGCACTAGATGGTGCAAACCTGCAAGGAGTCAGTGGCATTAAGCACCTCCACATTGCAATAATGGCAAAGACACCATCTCTATCTACAACAACTAAATAACTGAATAATGCAATACTCAAAAAGAGAAAGTATTTCTATCAGCCCGGGGCGGCATTAGACTTAAAATGGGCTTAAAGAAGTAAAGACCTACATGTATTTTAGTGGTTAGTTGTACAGTATTTCACTTTATTACTGGTACAAGAATATGTACTGTAAATACAATTATATCAACTTTATTAAGATGATAGAGACAGAAGGATGTCTTGAGGATGTATATGTAATAACCACTGGCACTGCAGGCCCCGTCATTATGAGGTTTGTCATGAATACATCTTATATGAGCAGCACTATTTTTGTATCAGTTTTAACAATAAATGCTGTACCATTAGTTTAAGACACATATCTGCACAAAAGTCTCCTAAAAGCAGCAGGACAGACAGCAGAGGGATGTGTAGAGAGGGAGGCATCATTGAAAGTTCTCTGCTAACAACTAAAACGTCACTTAGCTGTGACTCGGTGGTTTTTATATGCTGCTCAGGTCCTTGCAGGAGACCGAGGCTAAATGTTAAACAAACCAAACCTGGCGCACAAGCAGTGAGAGTAAAGATCAGCAGGCAAATGTGCAACAGCTACGTCTTTCAGCTCAGGCTAACAGAGTGAATGAAGCCCATCGACGCTGTAGAGTTTATGTAAGCAATAAAACATTGTTGCAATGCATAATGAGACTGTAAAGCATGCTGTAGCCATCACACACTCATAAAGATCTTTGTGACTGATTAAAAACTCCAAGCAATCAGTAAGTTTTCAGTGTAAAACCATTTTTAATGTTTTAAAGGTTTGTTTATTTTAATAGAATTACATTAGAATATAAAAGAAAGCATATTGAAATATTTCTCACTATTCAGCATCATTTGAGCGTAATTTAAATAAATATGCATATGCACCAACTCCTCATTGCTTTTTCTCTCCTGCAGGCCTATAGCAGAAACAGCTATGCTAATAACCCGAGCAGAGCACCTTTAAACCGAGCAACAGTATAGTAAATCCAAAGAAGGAAAAAAAATCCTATTTTTCATGGCTTTTTTAAGAGACTTGTGAGATGGATGCAGCGGCTTCTTTCTGGAACTTAATCAACTTTCCTACTGGAAGAAGCAGCGGGGACATGTGTGTGACTTGTTAGACTTCAGGGATTTAGTTGTGTCTGAAATGCTACAGAACACGCTACAAGATAAATCACATGCAGTCTTTCCTCCATTACATATTACATAACATCAGATTACAGATGTGCATGGTGAGTTATTATATATGTAGGAACAGCCGATTGATTTGCTTTAGACTGCAATGATTCTTGTTTTGCTCCACATTTTATCTCTTCTCAAGTCATTTCTGTAGCACTATCAGCCTTAATGGTTGAAGTTAACTGCAGGGGGCGCTTGAAGGGCAATTCATTTTGTTGGAGAGGGCAGGGATTTGGGATAATCAGTCACTCCATGGGACCAAATTAGCTGGTCAGTGAAAGAGGAGATTACTACCTGCTCATCCGTGTCTATCTGAGCTCATTTGGTGCATTTTAGGATACAGAATTATACCAAACATATTACAGCAGCACTTACAGCCAATGCCAGAGAGCCAAACAGACAGACAGAGCAGATGCTAGAAGTGCAAAATCAATGTGAGGTTCCCGAAGACCTAAAACTAGTTACAGAAGTGGCTTTATGAAGTGCCACAAAAAAAGATGCATCTAGACGAGAAAATTTACAAAGGAATATAAAAACAAATATAGAAAGCAAAAAATTAATCTGGGAAAATAAGGAAATTACAAGGGATATAAACAAACAAATAAAAGAGATTAAAAAAGAATCAATCTAAATAAGGAAATTAAAATAAATTTTTATTCTATTCATATATTAAAGACTAATTTTTCTCTGTTTTATCCTTTTTGTATGAACTTATTATTTTCTTAATTTATGTCCTTCTTCTTTTCCAGATCTTTCTGGCACTTCTAGCATTCATGTTTATAATTCAGAGCAAAAAGAGGCTCTTTTAAACCAGTCACAAACACAATTCACAAATTCAACCATAACTATATAAATGAGTTCTCCTCATCCTTCTAAATATTTCCGGCAGATAATATTCATATTGGCACAAAACCCGCCTTAAACAATCATCTCCGTGTCTAAAACATAATAAATGCTTTAAAAAAAAGAGCAGATGTTGTGATTGGAAACTGTATTGATTTTTTTTTCATGTAGTACAGCCAAAGTAGGCATTTTATGGCTCTGGTCACTGTGCAGGACCACCACACACTCCTTTAAAAATCAAAACAAAAGGTGTTGTGGTGTGCAGTGCATGGTGGTGAAAGGCCAAACCGGGGCGCCGTGCTGTGCAGAGCAGCCTCCATGTTTTTATACAACATTCTGCAACCTCTCCTGCTCCTCCTGTCCTCATGCAGGGATTACTGCATCACTGTCTGAACCGCCTCCACATGTTCATTCCAGCTCAGTAAATTGACATCGCAGTAGTCTATGTACTTGCTGGTTCCAAAAAAGCTGAGCCAACATGCTCCCCATTTCTTCATGAGTTGGAGGTTAAGCTTCGCTTTTTTTTAAAGTTTGTTCTGTCCCCACATCAGTAAGGACTAGGAGCTACGAACTACAAGCTACGAGTTACAAACAACGAGCAACAAGATACAAGCTACTAACTACAAGCTACGAGCCCAAGCTACAAGCAAACAAGCTACAAGCTACTAACTATGAGCAACAAACTACAAGTTACGAGCCACAAGCTACGAGCTACAAACAAAGAGCAACAAGCTACAAACAACTAGCTACAAGCCCCAACCTACGAGCTACAACCTACAAACTATTAGCTACAGGCTATGAGCTACAAACTACGAGCTACAAGCTATGAGCTATAAACAACAAGCTACAAGCTATGAGCTATAAACAACAAGCTACAAGCTATGAGCACTGAGCTACGAGATACAAGCTACGAGCACAAGTGCCATGACACAACGCAGCTGAAATAGACACGAAGAGGTGATGGAGGGTCAAACATGAATTCCAGTTAAAAACCTCACAAGTTCCAGACCATAAAATCATCGTTTTGCATTATAAACAATAAATGACCAGTTCTGCATGTTCATAACTACCACAGCAGAGGTTATTTGCACTGTTTTCTCATTGAATGTGGATTCGATTTTAAATTCTGGTGCAGAGGTTTACACAGCAGCTGGTTTGAAGAAGGCGAGAATAAAAGTCTTTAGAGACTTCTGGAGTTCTGGATCTGCTGGAGCATCTGAGGCTCCCGCCCGGGATCCCATGATGAGGCCATTATATTACTTCCCTTTTTGACTGGAAAAGTCAAACATAACTATATAACTTGCCGCTGTTCTGCCACACTCTTAACATTTCAATGCATTTCTAAGCTTTCTGACCTTCTTGCATAGTAAGAAGCGTGTGCGAGGGACGCATGTATAAAATACAAAGCTATGTAAAGCTCCTAAATGTCAATAATTATGGATTTTCATTGTTATTGTCCTATTTTAGATCCTCATTTAGCCACTGATTTCATTCCTCATCTCTAGAATAATGTGCATGAGGGAGACTGAGCTGCAAGCTGTGCAGAGCTATTAGATGTTTGTGCAAGATCATCAAACGCACATTAATGCCTGCACATGTACATATAAAATCATACATATAATTAAAGGAGATGTACATTTAGGATCCAAATTACTGTATAAAAGCAGCTTCGCTTCAGTGCGGAACTGGCAGGAGGGAAAAGTGCATTTTGCTTATTAAACTAAAAACAGTGGAGAGAAGGAATCAATGTAAAAGCGAGACCATTAACTTTTATCCCCGTTAGATCTCTTAGAGGAAAAATGGTGAGCAGAATTTAAATAGCAAAGTCAATGAGCATGAAAAAAAAAACTTCATAGGGATTTATAGTAGCAACGCTGGACTGTTAGTTTTCTTGTTTGCTTCCAGAAAAATCCTGTCCAGAGCAAGTAGTCTCCATGGACTGCAGCCTTTATTACTGTGAGCTAATAGATTACTCTGATGTCACCACAACTGGCGACAGTTCCTATGAAGCCACTCCCCGTAATGCAGACAGATCGAAAATGAGACGTAGCGATATTAAGTTATGCACAAGTACGTCAAGTTCTACCTGAAACTGACTTAGATGCGTGATGTAGGATGCTGTGCTGAAATGTGCAATCTCTTATCCAGATATTACGCAATACTTATCTGCGTGAATGATTAGGTGTTGCAAGCATCTAACTAAATTCACTTCCCACAAAATAGCGGTCTGAGACGATGGCATGTGTTAGCGAGCAGGCATCTGAGCTGCAGAGGAGGGCAGATTTTATACTGACGGCTGCTCTGCTATATAAACTCGTAGCAAAATAACAACAGTTTGCTCAAACTCAGCACCGCTAGTGGATGAATAACTCCACAACCACGGCAACGTAAAAGTCACACGAGGGCTGTAACGTAGGAGAGGGATGTTTTAGGAGCATAAGGGAGCAGAAAAGGGCCTTATTCTTCCATCTGTGCAGTCTCGCAGAAGCTCTGTCATATTATGGGATATGTGACATCACGTGGTGAGGTGAGCGGACAGTTCTGCCCTCAGTGGGTCTGCGATGGTCCACAATCACACAGAAGTGCAGCTGGTGTGCCATAAAACAACACAAGGAATTCCTACGCTAACGTTTGGTTTGATGTGAGCACAACTAGCAGCTCTTGTTCATTTTCAGTTCAGTAAATAATACATTTGTTTCTCGTGTTTACAAAACGGTTCTCTCCGGGTACTCTGGCTTCCTCCCACAATCCTAAGACATGCACCTTGGGGATAGGCTGATAGGAGACTCTAAATTGCCCATAGGAGTGAGTGTGAGTGTGCATGGTTGTTCGTCTCTGTGTGTTAGCCCTGCAATGGACTGGCGACCAGTCCAGGGTGTACCCCGCCTCTCGCCCGTTGACTGCTGGGATAGGCTCCAGCCCCTCGCAACCCCGTTAGGGACAAAGCGGTAGAAAATGGATGGATGGATGCTTACAAAATTCGATTAGAAGAAAGAAATGTGAAAACACTGGATATTAAGGAAAAATGGTAATGAAAACAATAAGTGACAAAGCAGACTGGAAACAGATGCTCAGGGAAAGGAAACAACAAAACGTCCCCACACCCCCTAAACATGTTCCGCCTCTAGATCAGTGTATGCCGGGCTGTGGTTCACACACTTTGGAATTGTCCCAAACAGACAGATAACAAAAAAAAAAGTAAAAACATGTCTAAATGTAGAAATCTCACTAAAACCAAAGTTTAACATGTTAGGAATTTTTATCCTTAATTTTAGATTAAAATTAAATTTATTTGTAGTAAAAATATGATCAATAAATGCTAAAATATAACTAATAAACGCTAAAACATTACCAATAAATCTTAAGTAAATGACTAAATCTGAGAAAGTACCGCACGACTTCATTTAATTATTTTTTTGTGTATTTTTTATTTTATAGACAAAGTATAATTATTATGCAATATGTGTCCTTTTTATTTAACTTATTTTATGCTTCCTCTGCCTTATGAGCGTGTGTATGGGTGTAAATATACCCATATATATATATACCCAAG
>JBAMIG010000010.1:25296822-25312854 GCA_037177335.1 Kiunga ballochi
AGTCTGCATATGAGTTATGCTGAATAGGATGCTTAGCTTTTTTTCTCTCCTCAGATAATCTCCTTATGTGGTTTTTTCTTTTTCTCCCCCCAACCTTGAAAGGTGCGCCGAACCATGGCTGCGCCTAAGCCTGTTTTGTCATGTGTTGTTTCTATGTTATGTGTAATCTTGGCTTGAAACAATTTTGCTGCGGGCTGTACACTGTATAACTTGCATGTGACAATAAATTCATTCAATTCAATTCAATTCGATATGCACTCGAGGTGACATGTTTGACACAGAGCGTCTGAAAGACATTTTTAAATAAACAGGACTGAAAATTTGAGCCCTGGTCAGTCTGGATAATCTTTGGCAAGCCGAATACAGAAAAGAATTGTGTCAGCGCCTTGATCACTGCGTTAGCTGTGATTTTGTGGAGGGAAATGGACCAACACAATCTATTATGACTTTATCAAAAGGCTGATCAACCACAGGTATCGGTGACAACAGAGCCGGGGGTATAACCTGATTTGGTTTTCCCACCACTTGACAGGTGTGACAGCTGCGACAAAAGCGAGACACATCTTGTGTCATACGAGGCCAAAAGAAATGCTTCAACAGAAGCTGGGATGTCTTCCTTATTCCCAAGTGTGCCGGCCACTTACTCACATGAGCCAAGGATATTACTTCTTCTCTGAACCGCTTGGGAATGACAATCTGTTTCACAACTCTCCACTCTATCGCAACCGAATCAGATGGGGACCATTTACGAATCAGAAGTCCATTTTCTTTTACATAAGCAGACAGGAGCTATGTATTAGTGCTGTTCACGTTTACATGATCAAAACATTTCTTAAGTGTCGGATCGGCTAGTTGAGCCTCGGACAGCTGGACACTTGTGACAGGTAGCGAGTCAGAGACAGGATCCGGGGAGGGATCGTCCAGTTTGTGTGAATCAGGCAATTCTGAAACAACTTTACCACCAGAGTCAGACAAGGTCTCTTCTGTGATTGCGCGCGCAAACGCACGAGTAACCACGCAAGCTGGATACAGCTTTGTGTCCATCCCTGATTGATTTGAGACAGCGGTCGGGGGTGCATCTAAGATCTCCAAACTCGGGACTACGCGTCCTCCCGCTACATCATTTCCCATTAGTAAAGTAATCCCTTTCATTGGTAAGTCAGGGCACACAGTCACGGGGAACACTCCGTTTACTAAGTCAGATTTAATGTGTACTTTATGTACTGGCCTGGGTACGTATCCCATCTCTATTCTTCGGATTACCACATTATATCCACACGACGAGGTAGTGGAAAAGGGTAGGGTGTCGTCTAATATCAGTCTAAGAGCCTCCTGTATCCCTCAAGATGCAAATTGAGACTTCATCTCCAGTTTTTTCTGTCAAAGAGATGGAGTTCATAATTCATATTCAGAGTTCAGAGTTCATATGCCCGAAAAACAGCAACCTTTACAGTGTCATAATTCAGGCTGTCCTTTAAGGAGAGAGCAGCAACAACTTCTTGGGCCTTTCCGGTTAATCTACACTGCAATAAGGGCCACACATCATGGGGCCAATTTAATGCGCCAGCAATTCTCTCAAACGCTGTAAATACATTTACTCATGTCAAAATCAGTCGAGTTAGCCCTGCGATGGACTGGCGTCCCGTCCAGGGTTTACCCTGCCTCTCGCCCGTTGACTGCTGGGATAGGCTCCATCCCCCCCGCGACCCCGTTAGGGACAAAGCAGTAGATAATGGATGGATGGATGGAAAATCAGTCGAAGAGACAGATGGGGCTGCTGCTGCAGCAGGAGGAGGACAAATGGGCGGTGCCTGGGCTTGGGCTTCCAGCTCAACATGTCAAAGCCTGACAGCTTTGTCAGCTTCTATTTCCAGCCGCAGTAACTTAAACTCCATTTGAGCTTGGCGAGCTTCCGCCTTTTCACGGGCCTCATACTCCAACCGAGCCAATCGCAACTTCAGACGGGCCTTGCAACTGGCCTCAGGGCTGGCCGGAGAAGGGGATTCATATCTGGGAAGCGTAACGGGCGTCGTTACCCGTTGCTTCGCTCCAGATCCCATCTCAGCAGTTGTAGGACTGGGAGTCTTAGGGGGCGGCACCACCACATCCCCTCCAGTCTGGTCGCCTTCCGTCGGAGCGACCTCACAAACCCAAGTTGCCTCAACAAGCACCGTTTCGAACCGCTGCATCAGCAGAGGCTTTATCTGCTGTTTGGTGGACTGCTTCGGGATCACCAGAGAGAAGTGTTCTGCAACCAACAGGAGATCAGCTTTGCGGCCACAGTTAAGCGCAGCAACGGAAGGAGCCTCAAGAAACTGCTCCAAATTAAAGGACGCAGCCATCTTACGTACCGGACGAGCCCCCACTTTGTTACGACCCAGGTAGGGGTATGATTAAGGACGTAACAAATAAGTGATATTGACCAGATGTTAAAGGTATATTTTGTTTATTATACTAGACACGAATAAAACACAAGAGGCTACTCGAGAGCAAAAGCTGGGTGTCGAGAATCTGCTCAAAATAAAAAAAAAACAAAAATAAGATGACGACCAAAAGTAAACAAAAAACAGAAGACCACAGTAAGTGGTTAGTACAAGCGGTAGCAGCTCCAATAACTAAACAGTCCCAATGCTAATCTAGCCCAGCATAAATCTAACTTTAGAAAGGTATGCTCTCCAAAACAAGTAGGCTATACTACACTAAAGACCCGCACAACACCAGTAGATTACAGGCCGGGAGCAGACTGGCTGTCAACAGTTGCTCCACAATGGAATGGGGACGGCAGCCTTTATTTCCGGGTGGATGTTGTCAGGAGTTGTGATTGGTCCCTCTGGAACCAATAGAGAGGGCGAAAACGGCGGTGTGTCCCCGTCAGCCCATCGCAGTGCCGGCTACCAGGATCGAAGGTTTAGCGTCAGGTGTTGGTAATAAACAGCTGGCGTAATATACAATAATTAGTTCGAGAAAGCGCCGCTAGTTGTTGAAAATTGTGGTAGCTCTGTGTTAATTTTCATGATTTTTTAAGACATTAGACATTAAGACATTTGAGTTTGTCCAAAAAGGCTAGCAGAGGATGTCATACAGAGGAGATTTTCTGCATTGTTTTTTTGCTCTTTCAAAATGTGTTATGGTGAGTCTCCATGGTAACATGATTTGTTTACCAACAGGATAATAATGCTCTCCAAACTCAAGATCATCAGTAAATTAACACTTCAAACACAAATAGAGTTAAAAAGAAAGTGAAGAGGATGCACCACAGGAGTGAAGCAGAGAGATAAATGGTGGAAATTTAAACAGTTTCTTGTAACTTTTGTGATGGGCAACACAGGTAAACCAGAATAATACTTGGTAATACTGAGAGTGCAGCTTTACTGGCTTCACAGAGACATTACATTACAGACTGTAATGCGTCTGTACACGGTTTCAAGGCGGTCCATGCAGACCACAATAAACACCTCAGTGGGAAAATAAAGCGAGGTTGACTTGCAGTGCAGGTTAACCAGCATCGATGTCATCCTGCATGTCACTATAAAAGAGAAGATTTGCACAAAAGCTGTGAGCTTTTAAACATATTATTCACCAAGAGAGTTCATGTGTGTTATTCTAGTAGCAGGTTAAATACCTGGTACCGCTCCAGAACTAGCCTGTTATGTCATTGAATGTAATGGCCAGGCTTCAAACACAACATCCAAACGCATATATGACACTATATATATATATATATATATATATATATATATATAATATATGACAGATTTTAAGAGAGAGACCTCTCTCTCTGCTACTCCACCAGAGAAAACGTTGGATTAATTTTATGCTAATATTAAAAATGCATACAGCTCCTCTGCCACCTTTAGGAAGATCTGACCATCATCTGGTTCTTCTCACCTCCTCCTACAAGCCCATCGTTTGACAAGCTGTCATTAGAAAGACTATTAAAACCTGCTCTGATGATGATGAAGATGCTCTGAGAGGAAGCTTCCAGGCTACAGACTGGAATGTCCTTTTTGATCCTCATGGAGATGAACATCAACACAGTGACTGAGTGTGTGACACATTATATAAACCTCTGTGTGGACAGCACCTTCCCACCCAGACCAGTAAGGTGCTTCCCCAGTAACACACACAGCATCACCAGTGACCTAAAGAAGCTGTTATAAATGTGAGTTAATAATGTATTTCTCATTGCATAAAATAAAAATACTACAGGTGTATTGCTTAATTAAAGTAGACTCAGGAAAGAGAGAGGGAGAGCGATACACACACACACACACACACACACACACACACACACACACAGAAGTACAAGAAGGAAGGAAAGGAAAAAAGGGAGAGGCGAAATTGACATACAAGCAGCAGTCATACCTCGTCTCAGCTCCATGATCTTATTAAGAAAATGCGTTAAAGTGAACTATTAGATGTTGGGATGGAGCCCAATCAATCCCAAAATCTGAGCAAACAACTCAAAGACATTTTAAACACAAACAAAAAATCCTGTTTGCCTGCACAAGACTGTCAGGAACAGGAACTGGCCACCTGTCCAGGTATTTTCTGCCTTTCTCCCACTAATTACCGGGATCCAGCTTCCGAGCCGGCCTGAACTGGATTAACTGGTATAGAAATGAATGCATACAATGACCTGCAACCCACATTTCCAAGAGGTTCTGGAGTTCATGGGTTCAAGGCTTGCTGGCTTTTATTATTTATTTATTTATTTATTTGTTTATTTATTTATAAAGAAAGAAAGAAAGAAAGAAAGAAAGACAGAAAGACCCCCCCCCCCCCCTCCTTCTACCAGTCCCGTCACTCAGTCTCTCAGACTAATGGAGCATATAACATGCTTGCTAAAAATAACCCTGCCACAAAGTCAGATCATTTTTATTCTTTCTGTCTCTGTCTCTCGTTTCTTCCTCTAATGTTCCTGTTTTCTCTTTTCCTTTCCTCCCTCAGGAGGGAAATGAGTAACGGGGAGGTCTGTCAGCACATTTGTCAGCTGGCAGCCCCTGTGCAGCCTCTGTGTTATCGGGGTTGAGTGGCCGAGGCAGTGGGACTAAGAGCCCGGGTCCAGGCTGCTGTCGGCCTGTCAAGCTTCCTGCTTTGTGTTCGTGGAGCTGAGAGGAGGACACGGTGAGAATGAATGCATGCTCAGTGATTACGGCGCCATAAAGATCACCTTGTGGTCCATGCTGAAGGTCCGAAGCCTTTGGCTGACTCTGAACACATCACAAGATAAAAATGATGGGTTGTACCAAACTAAAGAACAAGACTGTAACATGAACTTTTTCTGCAGGTTATAAAGGATTATTTTAATTCCTAATCATAGGAATAAAAAAAATATGGGTTTTAATGCATGGATTAAAGTAAAGCATATTGATAAATAAGAAAAAAGCTGATTCAGCAAGATGTTTTATATCCATTACTGACATAAAAGCATCCAAAAGCCAGAAAATACAGTGAATATGGAGCTACTCTTTGATCAAATATGACATGCAGCTGCAGCTAATGAATCTAATCACTGAAATCAGGCTGATTCATTATTACTGTTGTCTTTTTGTCTTTGATAATGCTACCAATGTCCCTGCCTTTTAATCATCACACTGTGCAAACAAATACATGCACGTCATGCACAGCGGTAGCAACATAAGCAGAAACACTCACACACCGAATGACAACATTTTGGCGTAGTGAAGCACATTAACTCCTGTCATGGGTCAGTGGTAGAAGTTTCTGTGTTATTGCAAAAATGGCTGGTGGCTCCAGCCAGATTGGAAGCAAAAGCTTCAAGACAGCAGAAAAATGGCATATAAATCCTGCATGTGGCTGTTCACAGCAGTAAAATGACATGTGCACACACACACACACACACACACACACACACAATTCCTATTTTTACCATAGCAATAAATTCAAATTAATTACAGGAGATTTAGAAACTCTGGAAATGGCTTCATGCAGACGACGGAAATTGGATTCGTTCATCTTTTAGATGGCGCACATTAAAAAGAAGTCTTTCTTAGCTGGGAGTAACTCATCACAGTCAGCTAAATGCACTTTTCCAGTTTGTGGAATTTCTTGTAAAATGAACGGGGATTTGTGTAGGTGTGCTCTGTGATGAAGGTTTCTGTCTCCTCTTTGAAATCAGCGTGTCAAACATGCAAATACACAGCAAATCAGCCATTATTGTTGCTGTCCCTGCATTATTCTGAAGGATTAGTACATGTAACTATAACGTACACCTCTCTGCATTGAATTTGATCCAATGATGCATCAGCATGACACCATAAACATCATGTTCTTACCCCACCATGGTTTATGAGCACCTGCAGGACTTGGCAGGTGCTGCTGAGAACACAGTGGACAGTCTGGAGACTTTAATCTCTTTCTGAACCGACAGTGAAAGTTTCTGACATGACATAAGTGATGTAAGCATTTTTATTTTACTAACTTTGGCTGTCAGGAGGTCACTTTTTTCTTGCTACATTGTTTTAAATAAACTGTGTATGAACATCAGCTCAGAGATTTCTCTGTAAGCCTTCTGCACATCCATGTTGAGCTGCACTGATGAGTATGATGTTATAAAATCATAGTCTTCATCTGATGTTAAGAGGGGGTCAGCCAGGTGGCAGAGCTACATCACCATCATCACAGCTACATTACAACAACTTCTCAAGTCATCATGCATCCACCTTTCCTGCCCCTTTAAAACACCCACTTTCATCATTCAAATCAAACTAAAACACATCTGTTTAAATCACACTTTAACCCTTATAACTGTCTGCTTTGTGTTACTTTAATCCTGTTTTACATTATTTTATTTCTAATGTCATTGTTTTTCTTTCTTGTAAGCTGAAAGGTATCAAAAATAAATGTATAATAATAAAACAATAATAACAATTATTATTATTAATATTAATATATACGTTGCTCTTTGGCAGAATTACAACTTTGTTATTTATGCATTAATGTATTAAAAAAATACCACATTTATTTAATAAATATGGACTTTTTATGTTTACAATGACCGATGGTGGCCGAGAGCTCCAGTTAGAAAACCAGTGGTATAATGGAACACTCAGACGGTTCTGTGGTTGAACATGTTAAAAAGATGAGCATGGTTGTTGTCTCCTGTTTTACATAAAAGAAGAAAAAAGATTGATTATTGTAGTTTTTAAATGACCTATTCAAACATAATTCCCATTCTGTGATGAGAGTCTGCAAAGAATTGCAGACAGGTGGACGTTCACTGGAAATGCACTCTGACATGATCCACATGAAGGCACGGAGCAGACTGCTCCTTGTCCATGTGTCGGTGCTGTAATTTGCAGAGTCTTCTTCAGCCAGTAGCCTGAACAACACACACTCAAGGTTATTCCTGCAATAACCTTTTACAATGACTGTCTGGAGAAACGCTCCTTTTCATTTGGTTAATAACAGATTTCACATTAACATCGCCACAAAATAATTTCCCCTCTGAGTTAATAAACGAATCATTCAAGCCAGTTCATTGATTTTCTTTGTAGGAAGCTGCTGAGCAGAGTTTATCAGAGGACATCAGATATGAATGTTTCATCCCAGAACAGTTTTACCGACGTGCATACAGCCCAACAGCCAGTTTCCATGACACAAATATTCAGTATGCTGGTTCCCACTTACAGTCTGTTTCTTTCACCGCTGCTTCAAAGATTTAAGAAACAAAGTGGATTTTCTGAAGCAGGTAGCAGGAAGTAGAGGGACTCAGCCTGAACACTTCCATGCAGCTGAATCACTAGCTCACCGAGCAGCATCTCCTTCTGCAGTCACATAGAGTTAAACCTGATTACAGAAGATTGGTTAGAAGCTACTAATGGAGAGAAAGCCCTTGGAGCTTTTCTCTTCCCGTCAGTACAGCTCTATAATAAACTCATAAGGGCTTGTGTGTGTGTGCATGTGTGTGAGTGTGTGTGTGTGTGTGTGTGTGTGAGCATGCTAATGTAGGACCAGAGGTGGGCTCTCGTTCTCCTTTGAGTCTTCATATTCAGACAAACTGTAAGAAGTTCTTATTAGTGGAATATATATGTGTGCATGAGTCAACATGTGTATAAATGTTGTTCATCATTTGTCCAACAGTAACAGTGTCACATTTCCTTTCTTCTGGATTGCTTTGTTGTTGTGTTGTTGTTTTGCTCTTTATTTATCCTTTATTAAAGATTCTAAATATATTTTAATCTAATGGGCTACATCTGGGACCTGTCTTGTGTAAATGTGTTCTGTAATGGTAACAAAGCTCCTTGAATGCTGCTACCTGATTGCAGAATTTGTGAGGATAAGTGTAAGAAGTGTTGTTGACACAGCTTTAAAACCCCAGAAAGCAAATTATTCAGCGTTCAGGAAGGTTGCTGGGAGCAGCAGTACTTTGATTTGTACTTTTCAGAGTATCACTGTCTCAGTTCAGTACCTTTTATATCGCTGTTGCATCAGAGATTAACTCCACTGGTCTTTCATTTGATGAAAAAAGTAGGATGGTTTTTTACACAAAGAGTTCAGATGAAAGTAAAATAATGCTGGTGGAGCATCCCCAGCATGGGAGTTTTACTGTCAATAGAGGTTAATGAATCAAATCAGCAAATACTTCTTAAATTATTGATTTACCTGTTAAAAGTAAAGCATCATATATCGGCTTTAAGGGGAGCTCAGATGTAAGTGGTCACTGTGAATGAGTGATCTGTGATGGATGTTCCTCCATCTGGCATCAGCTGGTTTGGCATCAGCTGGTTTGGCATCAGCTGGTTTGGCCGTACCCAAGCATCCTAAAGTGTGCAGGTCCTCGGTTCCAGCAGCAGTTAGACTGGAAACCAGCTGCCTCTGCGACCTGGCCTTGGATGAGCGGTGGAGAATGGATGGATGGATTATTCCCCATTAGCAGCTTGTTCAAGCATGTTTTTGGAGTCGTGCATTATGTATGATGTGGTCAGTTATGTAAGACAGAAATATTGCGTGACAGTTTAGCCATTTATATATATATATATACATTATATATATATATAATATTGTATCAACATACAGAGACTTTTTCTGATGATAAACCGTCTGATGTCACCGTCTTATCATTTTTACACTCCAGAAGCATTGGACCAGGTGGGACCAGGAAGCCCCTGAACCATCATGAGAGGTGGAAATATCAACTTATTTTTAGCCAACTAAGGTCAGATGTCCTTGGTGCTGCTTCCCTTGATTCATGCAGTGCCATCGCCTTTCATTGTTAAAGCTCACAATGCACAGATGAGCACTGATGCACTGATGCCTGAAGCTGAAGGAGCAACAGTGCTGAGAGGCAACAGCTAGTAAAACACAGACATAACATAAACAAGACTGGGTTTCAGAGTTTAAAGTGTTTCTCTCTGACTTTCTCTTTGTGTTTATGTGGCTCAAATGTGGATCAGTGAAAGTTTAAAAGAGGCCTTGTGTTTGTCAAAGCTCTTTCATTCCCCCTGATCTGAATGTCAAATTCCTTATAAGCTTTGCTGCTCGCCATCCTTTGTCGGGGGTTGCCATCAGGGTCAGGAAGATAATAGCAGGGTGGCTCTTATCGTGCTGAGCCACACCTGGACACAGACATCGGTGCACACATCAGAATCAGAATTTAGGATTTAAACTGCAACAGATTTAAAGTTTGGAGAGATTATTGCATGTTCCATAAACCCAGAACGCAGTCCTGATCCTACCAGTTCTGTCTTTATGTTAGTTTGACATGTTTATAAGAACCTTTGTGCTAATGAACATGTTTTTAGATCATTTTCCATCATTTTAAGATCAATTTCACTCATAATTTGGGTGGATTTTTGTTACACAGAGCTTTTCCTTAGTGTTAGGCTTGCAACAGCCTCCTGCTCGGCCACTGTTTATGAACTTCCCCTTCATGGGTGATTGTGGAGCGCCACATAACGGGTGTGGGGGCGTGAGCTTTGAGTTTGCACCTCAAACCGTGAGAATCAGGGCTGCTCACCGGTGTTTTTCCAGAGAAAGGGAGGAAAACTGTTTACCCGACTTCTTCCCTCTTCGGCTGGAACATTCTGGCATTGCTCTTTGTATCTACGAGTCTTCTGCCTTTTACCTTTCATAGAAACTTTCTCCGCAGTTGGATGGACCTTTTATGATCGATATACTCCGCCTGGTGTCCGCCTCCATTATTGCCGTGCCTTTTTTAACCACGGTTTGCTCTAGTTAGCGCTTTGATCCAAAAACTCCACTCATAATGAATAAAAACACATGAATGCCATGATGGTTGATGCAAAGTTGGCTAATAGAGAAACACTTTGTGTCTGCACTTTCAGGAACGTCTCAATCAATCTATCCGGCTTCACAGATGTGTGAGGGTAATGAATATGAATAGCTGCTCAAGAATGAATGAATTTTCTGCCTTTATACTGGCAGAATGCCCTCAGGAGGATGTCACCTGCAATGAGCCGTTTTATAGCCCTCCTCTTACCTGCATACCAAGCAGGGCTGACTGTTAGCGCCTGATGAATGTCCTTATACATTGCTGTATGTTTTACACCACATTGACAAGGCGATGATCACAGTCTGAATTAGCAGTGATTAAAATAGCTCCTCTACAGACCCGACATCCATCTTATATTACTGTAGCTGCAATTTATGTCAAGCAGCTGGAAGTGTCATACATGCAGGATGAATAGCTGATTGTAATGAATTGTTCCTTTGCAAACATTTAAGCTGTTGTGTTAAATCCTAAAAGAGATAGGAAGGCATGAAGGTTTAAATCTCTGCAGCCAGCAGGACTCCGAACAGACATGGGAAGCTCTTGCTGAACGCATGAAATAGGTTTTGTAGCTGCCTTTAGGGTTCAAAGGGATTAATGCACAGCTATAAACACAGACTCACTAAATGGTACCAAGTGGTACAAAGCCTCAAAACCTCATTGTTTCCAAAATGGCCTGTTAGAAAAGCATGGTTTTGGGTTTATTAAAACAACATGGTGCTTTAACACATGCAAATCCTGATCTTTCTCATTAAAAAGCAGTGTTTGCACAAATTACTGACAATATATTCACTTCAGCTAGATCAATGTGTAATAAGGAAACCTGTTTTTAGTTTGGCTGGGAAGGCTCAGATCTTGAGGATCATCTAAAAAGCTGCAGCATGGTCATGCACAAGCTTTTCACACCTGTTCAGGTTGATTTAAGCATGCCGCTGATTCCTGATTGATAATTCATCCAAATGGCAAATCCCAAAGCTCTTTATTCAGGCTGCCTCACCCTGATTCTTACCTTTATTACTCCTTGTAATGATGTACCGGACCTGCTTGCTCCTTTCTGATCTCAGAACTGCTCAGTTCCTCCTGCCATGCAGGTGAAACAATGCCAGACATGAGAATATGCTTCCAGCTGCATCCTGACGGGTCACTATTTGAATGAAATATCTTTTGATATTTGCAATTTGCAAGTTAAGGATCTGAAATGGACAGGTAACCTGTCCAGGTGTACCTGCCTCTCACCTGCTAATTGCTGGGATGGATTTAGCTGTATGAATGAATGAATAATTTGGTGGTCATTATGATGAGCAAAGACTTTTTGGGTCTCTGTTCAAAATACAGTTTTAGGCTTTAAACAAAGGAACAGAGGATTAAACTTAAATATTTACTGTTATTCTGTTTTAAACGCTGCTCAGTCTGACAAAGTTTCTGTGTTGCAATCTGACTCACCTCAGCTTGACATACCAGCAGAGCTAAATGTGATGTGATGTCTCACATCAATTTGGGCTTCAGTCTGTTTATCGTGAGATATGTTCACACCTGACACAGGAGATTACCCAGATTCACACACTCACACAAGGAGGGACGGCTCATTACAGAAACCAGGGGTCTAAAATGTTTTTCTATACCCAGTTTATGCAGTCAGCCAGTCAAGGTGAAACATGTTTTCCCTGATGTTGCTGATAAGATGAAGTATGAATCCCAGCAGAAGCAGCTGAGACCTTCATCAACATGGATGGCCATTAACTCAAACATTATGCAACATCAAAGATGAAGAAGCTTTTGCAGATCTTTGCTATATGCTGACCACACGCTTATCCCCAGAACTAGTTTGGGCACGTAGTGATATAGCAGACTCTGCACTTTAATGGAAGGAAGCACTGGCATGTTAAGTCACTGCAGTAAGAAAGTCATAGAGGAAGCTCAGACTAACTCCAGTCCAATAACCAGCTGCAGTATGCTGGGAACTCAAACAACTGACTGGTCTCCAGCATAGTGGGGTCTACTGGTGAGATATGAATAGATATGAAGGATAAAACTGCACCTGGGCTTTAAAACACAGACTAAATCATCTTTCCTAACTTTCCTTTTTTTCTGTGAAATAAAATTAATTCAAGAAGATCATATAGGAAGTTTAGCCAAGCTGTTACACGCCCCTGAAAAGGAGAAGAATATAGAAAAGACAAGGACAGGAGGTCAGCGCTGTAATGGACTAGTAGAAGCAACATGTTTCCCCACCTTAACTCAGGCATTAGTAATCGATATACAATCAGCAGGTAAAACCTTGAACAGAACAACGTATGAAAACAATAAACAATCAAAAGTAATCAAAGCAATATTTAAACAAGGGTCTTTTAAACATGTTGTAGCTGTATAGGATTTTTTTTATATAGTTTTAATCCTAAGACCAAGGCAGTCGATCACAGATCACTTAATCAATGTATGCTTTTAATTTTGATAAACTTATAAAGGAAATTCTTATAACAGATTCTTTCTTCCTTTCAGGTACTATTAAACCAACTTAATATTTATCATACAGTGCTACAGTATTTATATTTTACCAGTTATTATAATTTTACTATATTATTATAATGATTATATTATTATTATTATATATACTTATATAATTATAATTTTAATAGCTATGTCTATTACATGGACATCTTACTGGGAACAGATTTAAGCTAATAAATAATCAGCTATTAGGCAGATTCCCCACAATTTTTCTGTAGTGTAACAAAGACAAAAAGGAAGAAAAGATCGCATGAGCTGGGGTTACAGAAGCTTTTTGCCATGCAGCCACTGCAGGTCATTAAATATGGATCTGTTCTGCAGTGTTGGAACTGGAGGATCGCACCATGGACAAACATCCAAGTCTCTGCATCATGGGAATATTTTAAGATCAAAATAAACAAGATGTGCAGTTTGCAGGTGGAGACATTTGCTTCGGGTGTTTCTCACACATGAACACTTTTAAAAGATTAATGAAAGAAAAGTGTGAATGTGTTTTTATGAATACTTTATTCAGATATGTATTCTGGTGTCATTTTCCATCATGTATGCTGAAAAGCATAACAAAGAGAAAAACGAACTGATGGAAACTGCAGGAAGACCCTCCTTGCAGAAGCAACCTTGACATGGAGGACTTTGTCCCCTAAAAATCAGCTGCAAATCCAAAGTGGCTGAACTTCCCACCAAACAATGTGGGTCAGGCTCCCGGCGGACCTCCTGCTTAACTGGAACATCCTTAACCTCATCTCTCAGCATGACCTCAATTTGTAAACCTGGTCCTGTGAGAAAAAGAGGAAGTGATGGCTGAGTATGTCGTCTAAGCAGCTATTTCTGCTTCATATCAGAGGATTCTTGGATTTCTTCTTCAGAGAAAGTGCACAGACTGAATCTCAAATAGCCGTCTTTTGCGATTTATATTTCCAGTTTAGTATTGTAATTTAGGAAAATAAGTAATTTTCCTCCTCTTTCCACCTGCTTACTATTGATCATCCATTTCCTGAAAACCCAGAAAATTACTGTGTTAGATGAAATACTCTCTTGACCTGATTTCCCAGAGACTGCTTCCATAATGCAGGTTATACCTATGTTCCTTTTTTTCTGAGCCACAAACTGCTCAGCGACCCTTGATTCTGTTTGTATGCATTACTTTGCATGATTGTTGCTGTCCAGCTTCCACACACTCCATGGAAACATCTTTCTGCAGAAATCACAACACGGAAGGACTCATGAGGCCCAACAGCTCCACACAAAATTCTTGTTCATCACTCTCCACCCTGCAACCAGAGAAACCCAACAGATCAGTTTCCTTCTATCATTTCATCCATGAGAACAACACTGTCTCACTTTGTTCTTATTTTCACATATCTGACAGCTTAGTTTTGTCTTCAGAAGCAAAATAAACTATCTTTTAATTAGTAAAATGCAAAAGAAGGATGTCAAAAATGTGTCACAATGCCAGGAGCGGTGTGTCTTACTATGTGTGTGAGGTTGATGTGGAAGAGTGCTGGTGAAGTCTTGTATGTTCCTGTATGTACCAACCCGGTCTCAGCCTGCAGCAGCACCTTCTCTCATCAACTTCAAAGCATGTGACTATCCGTTAATCCAGTCAGCTCCATTTTAATCCATTTTCTACACAGGGACGTGTCCTACAGAGAGCTTCCCGCAGTAGATGGTATTAGGTTAGCAACACAAAGCCCTGTTTTGTGTAAATAAGAAAGCACAGCTTCTCCTGTTGAATATAAACACATACCAACATAATGCAGTGGTGATCAATGAATTCAGCATTTAATGATCGATGTGGTAATCATGTCTTACACACTTGTGTGCAGCTTCATGACATGGTTGTCTCATGGCAGCATTCGATTGTGTTTGTGATATGATCTACTCTTTACCATCGTTTTTAGTTGAATGTTTCTGGTTTAAACCAGCAGCACTGTAAAGAAAAACACTTTCTGTCCCTCCATGATACATAGCAACAGTATGGGCTGTAAACCTCCAACATCACATTTAAATAAACACAGTTTATCACCTACAGAGTGAATCCCTGCTGCTGTCCACGGTTTGTGTCTCTGCTGCATTTACACACCAGCTAGAAACAATCACACAATGTTTGACCACAACAAAACAGGAACAACCTGATAAGATCCTAAGTTTTCCTCTCATCTGTTTATCCCTGCTGTGCAGTGGGCGTGAATGATGGCAGCATCCATCCTCATCCTCTGCCTCATTTCACCACACTGAAGTCTAATCAACAGAAAAAAAAGAGCAAAACAAGACAGCTACTGTGCTAAAAACAGCTCCAGCATTTAGCTGTAGTGGGCGATTCTTGCACCCTTCAAGCTGAAGATTCATAATTAGTATTTGTTCCAACAAATAACGGCAAGTCTGTCGGTCTTTCAGGAAAAAATTAATAACACACAATCCGGTCTGAGTAAGTGTGTTCTGGAGAGAAAACAGGTGTTAGCTGTTAAGTTGAGCAGGAGAGAAAGGCTGTTTCTGCCAGTTGTCAGCAAGATGGATGAGTTGTGGAAGGAAGCCATCAGCAGCAAAGCCCATCAGACCTCAGAAGAAAAGCAACACACTGATGACATGAAGTAATTCTGTATGGGTTTACCTGAGTCCACCCAGGCCAATGAGTCCCACGGGGACCAGGGAGCCTGTTAAACCTGCTTAACCTCAGTTTTTGATTGGATAACGACACATTCAAAGAGGTGATGAAAATATGACTGTAATGTTTCAGCTGAGTCCCACTTCTACTCCTCCACAAAGCACCTAATTATCACTTTTATTCTCCTGCTTGCAACAGAACGTGTCCCAAGCAAAATTAACGGCTTCATTAACATGGATTTATGTAGGACTACATTAATGCTTTAACAAAGACTGTCTCCCCAGCAGTCTTACACAGATTACCACAACACAACGTGCACTTACTCTCAATGTTCCGGCTTGTGAAAGAAAAATGCTGCATATAGAAAACGTGTTACTGCAAGACATTTAAAATAAATACCCCTAAAGACCACTAAGTCCCGGTGGGAGACACCCCCTAAGGTGGTGGAGAATGAGAGGGCTAAGATCCTCTGGGACTTCCAGACCCAGACGGATAGAATGGTGGTGGCCAACCAGTGATCATAGTGATCATGGATAAGCAGCAGAGGAAAGCCGTAATGAGTCAAAATATCCATCCCCAATGAAAGCAATATCAGGAAGAAGGAGCATGAGAAACTGGAGAAGTACCAAGGCCTCAAGGAAGAACTGGAGAAGGCCTGGAGGGT
>JBAMIG010000010.1:25346487-25359628 GCA_037177335.1 Kiunga ballochi
TGCCAGGCCTGACCGGCATCCTCCCCCACCATCTGAGCCCACTCACCACCAGGTGGTGATCGGTTGACAGCTCCGCCTCTCTCTTCACCCGAGTGTCCGGGACACGCCGCCTCAAGTCCGATGATATGACTACAAGGTCGATCATCAAACTACGACCCAGTGCATTCTGGTGCCAGGTGTACTTGTGGGCACTCTTATGTTGGAACATGGTGCTCCGTGATGGACAATCCATGACGAGCACAGAAGTCCAACAACAGAACACCACTCCGGTTCAGATGGGGGGGGGGCATGTCTCCCAATCACACCTCTCATGGTCTCACTGTCACCACCCACGTGAGCATTGAATTTCCCAGGAGGTCGAGGGAGTCCCCTGTTGGAGCGCTCTCTTGCACTCCCCCTAAGGACTCTAAAAAGGGTGGGTACTCTGTACTGCTGTTCGGCGCGTAGGCACAAACAGTCAGGACCCGTCCCCCCACCCGAAGGCGGAGGGAGGCTACCCTTTCGTCCACCGGGGTAAACCCCAACGTACAAGCGCCAAGCCGGGGGGCAATTAGTATGCCCACACCCACTCAGCGCCTCTCACCGGGGGCAATGCCAGAGTGGAAGAAGGTCCAACCCTTCCCGAGGATACAGGTTTCAGAGCCCAAGCTATGCGTTGAGGCGAGTACAATTATATCTAGTCGGAACCGCTCAACCTCACGCACAAGCTCAGACTCTTTCCCCGCCAGGGAGGCGACATTCCACGTCCCTAAAGCCAGTTTCTGCAGCCGGGGATCGGACCCCCAGGGCTCCCGCCCCGGGGCGCTGCCCAGCTCACATATCGGCACCAGACCTCTACGGCCCCTCCTGCAGCTGGTGAGACCACGGGAGGGGTGGCCCCATGTAGCTCTTTCGGGCTGAGCCCGACCGGACCCCATGGGCATAGGCCCGGCCACCAGACGCTCGTCTTTGTGCCCCACCTCCAGGCCTGGCTCCAAAGGGGGGCCTCGGTGACCCACGTCCGGGCAAGGGAGCCTTCTGTCCACTATTATTTTTCTTCAGAGGTCTTTTTTGAATCAGTTTGCATCAGTTGATGATAATGATAATAATAACAACAACAATTTTTCACAGGCAGACTTCTGTGTTTTTATTTTATTTATCTCTTGGCTTCTCCTGGTAGGAGGGTTTTAGCATGCAGATGCTACTCTAAATGTTTTGATCGCAGCCTGTATGGTTAAGAGGCATGCTCCCTGCAGAGGTGCAGAATTTATAAGGTACATCACCGCTTTAATCGTCAATACTTGTTTTTTCAGTCATGTCTGCCAGGTGACAGAAAAGATGATATAACTAAAGGAGTCTTTGTTGCTTTGCATGCTGGGTTTGATCATCTTTCTGACTCTGACCTTCGCTCCAAATCACATGATTAACAATTTCAGAATATTTTTCCTGTTCAAAATGAAAAGTTTTGGCCGACTTGGCTGATGTTTGCAGTCAAATCCAGGTTCAACTTGTTCAGGTGTGTGTGTGTTCACATTAAACTGAAGTGCTGGAGAACCTGAAGGGTAAAAAAGTAAACAGTCCAGGTTATATTTAAAAAAAGACAGAAAACCTTCCTGGACCGCTGCAATGCTCTGGTTCTGTTCAGTTCTCCAGACAAAACGGTTGTCTGTTATTCTCTTTTTTAAAATCACAAAGCTATGATCACTTTGTTTTTACTGGTGTGGCTTTCTCATAGCATGCAGTAAAACTACACAACAAACAGAAATGCTTTAACATATACATATCATTATTAATATCATACATGAGGATTTGTACCTGAACAGGTCCAGCTGTTTGAGTAGACTTGCTCGCTCTCTCTGCAGTCCTTCAGTAACTCGGTACATTTCCCTATTAAACAACAATCCCACGAGTATGATAAATAATCTGCAAATGTTCCATTTTATGGACACTTTAAAGACATGAAGACATTTTCTATATCATTTTAAGATGCAGCGTTGCAGAACGACAGATCAGAGAAAAGTTAAAGCAAACATAACGTCACATCTATGGCTTTAATGACAGAAGTTGTATCACAGGTAAACCATTGCTAAAATGTCAGAGGCAGCTTTTGCTTTAAGATATTAAATCTGTTGGATTGCAATGTAACCGCATTAAACATCATCCTGTCCTCAGTAGCAGTGTTCCTGTGCTCGGGTCGGGTCTGCTTTCCACAGCATTACTTCCTGCTTATATAGGCGACTTGATTCAGAAACAGGAGCAGAACATGATCCCTTTACTCATTTAATTGTGCAAACCAACCCGTGTTTAACTTTGATTTCACATTAAACGTGTGTAATTCAGTCAGACTGATCAGCGAGCAGCATAACTGTGAAAAAGCTCATCACGTACATCTCCTTCTCCTCGTGGAGCCGTGTGGACTGCTCCTGCAGTAAACACAGCTGCTCCTGAGCCAGCATCAGCTCCTGGCTGATGTGCTCCAGCTCTCGGGCCAACTCCTCGTTCGTCTGCTTCAGCTTCACATTCTCCACTTTAGTAACATGCTGCTCACTGTGAAGCTCCTGGCACTGGTATTCCAGCTGGAGACGGACAAAGGTGTGAGGAGGAAAAGCAGGTGCGTTAAAGGGGATGTAGGGTCATGAGGTCATGATCTTGCATCAATCTGAAGACTTCAGCGGGTTACAGTGCATTTGTATAACGAGCAGTCTGAGACATTGTTTAGTGATATTTTAATGGTTGTAAAGCAGTACTTTGCTCTGTTATGCTGTTTTAAGTGTGTTTTACTGATCTATAAGCAGATGTTCTGCTTACCTTTCTCTGCTTTTGGAAGAGCTGGTCCAACTCTTTTTCCTTATTGGACAGCTGCAGCTCCAGATCCTGACTGCGTGACACAAACCGCCCGTAGTCCTTCAGTTAAAAATAAAGCAGTGACAAATACTGAGGAAATTAAATGCATGCGACGCAGTAAGATGATATTTATTTAATGATGAGGCAGAAGCGGGTTTTTACCTGCAGTACAATTCTGTCCTTCTCACTTTTTATTTGTTGCTCCATTTCCTCGTACAAGCGTTGGATCTCATCATCATGTGTTGCTGCTTTCCTGCACCAAACACATTCAGATTTAGGGGACATTTATTTCCTGTGGATCCTGTACGATGATTACTGCCCTCCTCAGGCCAAGCGACAGTCGTTCACATGAAATTTCACCCTTGTTTTCCCAGACGTGCACAAGCAAGTGGAAAAATGTCCAGCCTCTGCTGCTGGCGCTGCACTACAACGTAACTCTTCACACCTTTATCCATCCCCAAGAGTGGGTTTCAATGATTGAATCGAGGACCTGAATTTAACAGGATCAGTCTTTAGCTCTGCCATCATGTGACGATATTCACAGGGACGTTTTTTAACAGGATGTTTTAAAGTTTAAAGAGTCTTTAGCTAAACGCTACAACTACCTCCAATATCATGACCGATCCGATTTAATTGAAACAAGCAATCCAAGAGCTTGATGCACGACCCTGTTGCTGCAGTTTGTGGCGTCCCATGAGCAGAGTTTCACCTGGGTGGTCATTAAATTAAAAAGACCATCCCATTGGTGACAATGGGAGATAGCATAAACTGCTGAAAAGCCCTCCACATCAAGCCATATGAATTTGCTCACATACCTCATCAGAGCACTTTCCATCTCTTTCCTTTCTTTGTTGGCTTCAATGATCTGGGATGTGACTCTAGCCAGGAAGTCCTCAAAGTTAGACAGGAGATGTGGTTCATCACGGCGCAGCTGGGCCCACAGCGTACGCACCTCAGCAGGGCTGATGGGAAAGAGCAGATGCAAAGAATATTACTACACCTATACCATTTTTATCCCCCACGGAGACATAAATCACTCACAGAAACTTTACAGCATTTATAGCTATGTTGATAAAACATCAAGTGCAAACATGAACTGGCAATGATGTGGAAAAAAACTTTATTAAAACACAAAACCCCAGCAGTTACAACTGAGTCAGAGGCGTATTAGTTCATGTTCTGGCCCTCTCCATTATGAACTTACATCTATAGCCTCTCTCTCTCTTATCTTTCCTGTTGTGGTAATCAAATAATGTTCATTATAACCCATGCAAGGTCCTTATAGGCAACACGTCCTACTCGTGGCTATTCTCAGTAACATCTACAGCTGTTCAGTGTTTCATAACAGACTCTACTCATTATCTCTCAACATAGTGACCAAAACACACAGAAAATGTGTGTGAAGTTCATGGGAAGTGTGTGAGCTAATCATAAAAGAATAAACATGCACATAAGAATGTGGAACAAAAATATGAATCGTGTTGACATTGTGTGCATGGATCAGAGCAAAGCCTTAAAAGCAAGAGAAGAGTTTCCTCAGGAACAGACAGTAGCAGTACAGCTCCTAAAGAGTCTGAAACAGTCCCGTGTGCTGACATGGAGCACTTCATCCTGAAGGTCTGAGTGGGAGAATGTCTCATGATGGGGTTTAACTCTGCAGGATGCAGCCTGGGCAATTAAATGGAATAAAACTGGGATGTTTCAGACCTGCAGCTCCAGTTCCAGTAAGGAGAAGTGAATCATTTGGGATAAATGGATGAATCTAAGAAATAATGTGGCAAAAAAACAGTAAAATCTATAAAGTACAGAAGCAGCTGCTTGTTTTGCCAAAACTAAACAAGTTGTAAAAAAATTTGAAGAGTTTATAAAAAAAAAAAAAAAAAAAGGATGGAAACAACATGCAGTAAGAGCATCATTTTATAACACACTTAACTTCAGTACAAGTAGGAACTACAAGTGCATCTGAGGGGAACTTTAGGAAATCCATTAAACTGCTTTCCTTCATGTCTGGCCAAATCGATGTCACTTTGCAATGCACAAGCTGATGTGATCCAAAATGTCATCCTGCCTCTGCAGCTCAGACCAGGTAAGAGGAAGCCAATAGGAAGAGTAAATGTGGCATTCACCTCCTTTACGCTTCCCCTCACTGGCTTTCGTGGTAAAGGTGAGACAACTCAGGCATTTCATAAAACACAGGTATTTCCCCTCAAAGTAAAACAGACCATATTCATGATACATGAACGTTAAAAACTAATGAGAAATATCCGTTTGACTTTAATTTATCATTAAAGTTGAAGCTAAAAGCAGGAAAAAAAAAGGACAGAACACACTGCTTAGAGGTAGAGGACAACCTGATTCGCTCAGTGGAAACTCCTGTTAGTTTGCACAGCTGATTGCAGTCCCAGGCTACTTTACTGGAAATAAGACAGTGTGTGCAGATATGACACAGCAAGCTACAATCACACACAATACTTACTCCTCAAACACACTGTTTGCTCCCAGGCTCTCCATGAGCAGAGAGAAATGTTTTTCCTCTTCATCCTCGTCTGCTTTTGCCGGGCTCTCTGGCCACTGCGACGGGTACAGGACTTCTGACAGGCTGTCGATGGGTGCTTTCTCCCCCATCTCTTCTACAGAAATCCTCTGGCCAAATAAAAATGCGCCTACAAGCAGAAGTTACTTCGATCAATTAAAAAAAAAGGTATAGATAATGATTTACCGGTAAGGTTTAAAGCTGAAGACGTACTAAAACCAGAGGAGAACTCGTCCAGGGTGAGGAACCCATTTCCATCAGAATCCAAGCTGGCAAATACGTTCTCCAGCTCCTCTGCACTGAGAGGAAGCTCACCATTCAGTCTCTGCTTTACAAGACAAAACACAGCTCATTTATTGGAAAGAGACTTTCTGTAGCTATAACATCTGTGCACAGTGGTGATGGGGTGCTTTGGGACAGCTGCTTCTTTCCTCCACATTGCTCAGAGCAACAGAAACATAAAGACACAAAGAGGATCTTCCCAGAGAAAATCCACATAATGATAACTGGACATCTCAGGTGTGACAGCTGCTCCTTAACATAGATGTTTATCCAGATAAACAGGACAAAGTGAGACCGTCCCAAAAACCTGACCATGACAGCCACAGCAAGCAGAGTCAACACCGCCACACCTCTGTAAGCAGGCTGGTTTTCACAGTGTTTACACTGCAACTAATGTTGACTAAAGGCACCCTCACAATCCAGGGGTGGAACACAGAACAGATATCTTCTGTGTAACACCATCAGCTGTTGTGGTAAAAGTGTTATCTACACCAAGCACATCCCTTCTGTCAGCAAACAGAGGAACAGTAAAGCGATGCTGCTGTCACACGTACTTTCAGCTCTAACTACATTTAGATAGGACCACTTCTTAGCGGTCATGAAGATGTGTTTAAGCTTTTATGTGCAATTTGTGCACTTCAGCACAGATGTTCACACGTAATGAGGGGAACTGGACAGCCATCTAATTTCCAATCTATTACCATAAAGAGTGGATCAAAGCTAATCCTGCATGTATGCATGCTCCTCAGAGCCAGAGTGGCTCATCAAAGGATGAGATGAATATCCATGGGCCGATGAATCTGCACAACAATGCAGCAGAGAGGCAGCAGGACAAAGCTCCCAAGAGGCTCTCCATGTTTCTGTACTACGGTGCACGTCCAAATCCTGTTCATCATTAATGAAGCGCAGAGAAGCTCCGCATTGTGCTCTGATAAATAAAAAGTATTTCTCTGCACAACAGTAACAATGTGAATGTGATGTCCCATTCTCTGCAAGTAAAACACTCCAAAACAAGCAGACATGGCTGATTAGGAGCGCTCAGAGTTAGTCATAATAGTGGATTTGCCTTTATTTAGCAGTTTAACACATAAATATAAATAATGTAACCTATGGATCAATGATGGTCAAACTAAATGTCAACAAAACCATATTTAAAAAACACACTTATTTTAAAATCAGCCGTCTCACCTGCATGTCCCGGGGGGTGATGAAGCCCTTGTTCTCGATGTCACACATCTGGAAGAACTCGTGGGTTTTCTGGAGGATAGTGCTTTGCCCCACACCCTTTACCCTCCTCCTGTCGCCCTCATATGTGCACATCTCTTTGCAGCTCCCCTGCCGCTGCCATGCAGACTGGGCCACGGTGGCTGCTGTGTTGATGCTGGCACATGGAGCAGTAGAAGCAGCCATCGCATCTGATGCCGACAGGAGAATTTGCCTTTGTCCTTCACATGAGCCAGGTGTAGAAAGAGAGGTGGGGGAAAGTGGGCTTCAGGCTGTTGTGCATCGAAGGCTTTCACCAATGTCACTGATTTTCATCTCTTAGCAACCAGCTCTTTAATTAGCAGATGAAACCTATGAGAGATTCAGGAGAGTCCTCAGTTACAGTCCACTCAACAGAAGTAGTCCTAGAGATCGCTGCATGGAGAAGATGAAATTGTGATTTTCACGCATTAAAAAAGGGGTCAAAGACTCAGCTCAGTGACACAAACTGCTAGTTAGGAAAATAAAAAGTCAGTGAACACAACGAAGGTTTAATGTGAACATGTGTTCATCTTTTCCCCATCATCTGTTGAGAGACTAATGTCATCTGACAAGTTAGTCATAATATGCCGACGACAGGGACGGTCTCATATCGACTGAAATGACTCTCAAGGGGGAAACCTCTATACAGACTGCAAACATACTGGTTTGGAAGAGTGCCTCCCTCATGTGCATTAAGAGTTTGCTGAGTTGATTCATCAGGAGATGTGTGTGATGACCCAAAGAGATATAGATAGTGGACAAGAACAACTAAAAAGGTGGGGGAAAAAAAGAAAGTTGATCTAAGTAGAAAAGGTATTTTCCTTTCATAAAGCTAAAGGAAGCACTTTAATGAAATGTTTCATCTAAAACTGATCTAAATTCATTATGTGATGTTAATTATTTTGGTGACAGTTTCTGCTTTTTTAACAATGATCTACAGAAAGCATCAAACTATGAGGTTCGTATGTATTTTGCAACATTTTATAAGCATGACGAGCCTCACGAGGACAGCCTGCAACAGAGACCAAGACACAAGACCGCACCATGAGAGAGGAAATAAGAAAGGGAACTTAGGTGAGTTTCTCTTTATAAAGGGTGATAAAGGGTTTTAAGCCTCTGGGTGTAACTATGCATCATGTACCTGAATAACAGTAAGCTAGGACTTCGGTTGTTTTAAAGCAGCAGCCGTTTGATGCTTAAAATAGGAAAATAACCAAAGTCAGTCTAATATTTCAGATCAGCTAAAACTTTACATTTAGTTTGTTGCCTGACTTCACAGACAGAAAGCAAACTTACCTGCTCAGAAATCTGATGCTTTTCAGCCAATTTCTGCTACTCAAGGCTCCCAGCTTCTAATTTCCCAGTTGCTCCTGAACACACCACAATTCCTAATTACCTAGAAGCAGAGAAATGAATGAGTGTTAAACTTTGGTAAGTCTGCAGAGACCGGTGTAGCGGCGACCTTGGACCACAGCGTAACGGAAAGCACAAGAGGCTTTTTCTTCTTTGCAGTCACAAAGACTCTGAATTTGCATTTGAAAAAGACTTTATGTAAACTACAGTTATTTTATACAAGCCAGAACTCTTTATTGTAAACATTTCCCCCTAACTGTGTCCTTTTCCAGAGATCCTGAAGCGGCCTGCTTTGCATTCACAGCTTATCTGTGTCAGAGTTTGACATATAACAGCTGTTAGGGGCCATGTTGCAGTCAGCAGCACTGTGGTCAGAAGCATGGCTTCCTAACCACAACTAGTTCCTGCAAACCTGCACAAACTACAACCAGTATACCATTTATACAACATAAGCAGTTTGTGCAATGACACGTTTTATTGTAATGGTTACATAGACATATCTGGAAGATTTACACGTGTCCTTGGTTTGCATTTGTTCTCCTCAAACTACTGTTGAACCTATAAGTACAGTAACAGCAGCTAAATGAAAGAAATAGTCCATGTTCACAATGTGCAAACTTTTTGTTTACCACAACGCAGTGTCTTCTGCACTTATTTTATCCTGCAAGCATCTAACATGAAATCTAATCTATATCTGGTAAAGCAAGTAAAGCCACAACAATTATACTCATGTGAATGTTTACTTTACAGCCAATAAGAAAAATACAAAAACGTACATGGGATAATTCAAACACTCCGGTGTCAGGGACAGCTTATAGTTCACTAAAACACGTGTAACTTCACTAAAAAACACCTTCTTTCCAAACGGTGTTTAGAAACTTCCTGTCACAAATAAAATCACACGTCATTGCCGTGTTACAAAAATAAACCTTCACTTTGTAGTTTTCTATGTTAGCAGCAGCTACTTCCTTCTGGCAGCTGCTAGTTGTACCGTTTGGCTAACAGGTAAAACCTAAAAGTGTTGGATAAAAGTTAAAAGTCAGATACGCACCTCTGAGTAAAAAGTCAGACAGAAGTTCAGGGACTTTCTCTGTGTGGCATCGCTCCTTCTTCAGCTCCCAGTTTACAGGTGTTAACTGGTGCGAGAGCGCAGGAATTTAACCAGCAGGGCAAAAATGAAGGGCGGGACTTCAGCGGGCGGTCGCTATGGCAACGCCGACAAGGAAGTCTGCCGCACCGGCGCCAAGGAGGTAAACCCCCCGCCCCTTACAGCCGTCGTGATGTAGAAAACCCTCAGACATGAGGAAGAAGTCCCTTCAGTTCAAGCTGAAGTGCCATGAAGTTGTGTTTTAAATAAAATACCAAACTGGGGGCGTGCAGCAAAACCAGTGACGTCACTCTGGGTTCAAACCAGCTGTGGATGCATTCACGGTGGCTGATGACCTGCATGCTCTAGATGTTTCCCATCTGATTCAAAGCAATCAGTGCTGTGGGTTTAAGTTCTGTACAAGTATGCTAATTGGGTCCGAGTCCAAATCAAGAGTGTTGCAGCAGGGAAACATCCAAAACCTGCAGCACAAGTTGCTCAGCCGGTTTTTACACTGAGTTTCTAAGTGTTTACCAGAGGTAGGAATATGTAAAGCATCAATGAGTGTCTGATCTTGTTATTAGCCCCATGCAAAGTTCACCTTTCCTACATGCGCCTAGAAAAACAACACTGTTTCTGCTCTGTTCAGAGACACGTGACAGCACTATTTACCACTAATAATAGTTTAAACAGAGCTTTTTTTTGCAGCAGCAGCAGACAATTTAACTGGTCAGAGGGAAACATCAGGTGCATCTAATAACACATGTGATGGCAACATCAATGTACCTAAAATCATCCAACTTGGTGAAGAAGCACAAAAGATTTAGTGCTGTTTGTTCCATCTATTTTTTTAATATTGCAATGATTCCCACATGTAGCCTACATGTTCAGAGTATTTCTATCACAATAAAAATATTTTCAGACATTGGATTCCATCCTCTCCCAATGAATTACAGCAGCAGATGTTACATCACACCACCTGCCACCGTCCGGATGTTATCTCCACTTTGTGGAATATGTTGTTGTGAAAAAATATATAGCCGTTAAATGGCTGTTTTTTCACACTCCTGTGTCATTTATCTCTGCAGAGGCCTGGTAATCAGATATTCATTGGCTTTAGGTGTTGGAGATGGGATGCATCTAAAACAGGGTCCTTGAGGGCTGAATTCCTGCAGGTTTTCATTTCATTACTGGTTCAGCACACTTGATTCAAATCAGTTTATCAATACCTGTTTCAAAGGAAACGGGTGTGTTGGAAGAAAGTAACAATGTCCCCAGTTTGATCTAAAAGCTGCAGATCAATAGCAACTGAAGGTTGGTGAATGTAACATCTTGAGGGAAAACTAGAACAGTTTAAGGTCTGACACCATCTTCCAGTATCTGGTCCAGAGAAATAAAACATCTTTTAATTTATGTTGAAAGTTTTCATTACAACATCATGTTTTTTTCCCCAACACAAACATACCTCCACACAAAGAAACAAAATATATTTACAAGTAAATAAGAATGAGCAAATAAGTTTTATCTTTTCGGGGTTTGTTTTGTTTTTGCTGTTTTACATTTACTTTTTTTTTTTACTATCAGGAAAAATACATAATTAGCAGTAAATAACTCCATCATGTGTTTGTATGTTAAGAATGAGGACTTAATTATGTTCATGTGCATTGACTCATCACTTAAAGGCTTTTCAGAAAACGTCAACACAGATGTAATACCTACGTTCAACAAATGGGGGCAGTATAGGATGTGTTATTATTTCCCTTAGATAAAACACAAACCCCTTAAAGCACGTTTTTTCCATCATAAACTAGGAGACTTGTTTTATAATCAGCTTTTATTGAAGTAATCTTTCTACTTATTGACCATTCAACATTTTGAATCATTTTGATACTCTTCATCTGGCCTGTTATGGTCTAATAAAGGCCACAGATGAGCTTGCCTATGAACTACAGCAGGGAGAAGCGTGTCATAATCTGCCATAAAAAGTGCCCAGCAGCTGAGCAGGTGAAAAAGCGCTCCTATGCAGGCCGCTTTGTCACACTTTCCCTTTTCAGACTGAGACTACATCATTGTTCCACATGTGTGGCAGCAATGAGAGTGACAATCATCAACACTGTACACATTGCTTGTGTGAGCGAAGCACACGTCAGAATTGTTTCCCATAATCTTTGTTGGATATATATAAAAATGTAGTCACAGTGAAGCCGTCCATCCTTCCCATTCATCCATCTGTCCTCTAAGGGTTTAAAACTACACACAGGATCTGAAACTTGAGCAACGTTTTGATACTCTTGCAGTCATTTTCACCAGATAAAAACTTAATTTCAGATGCAAAAGGGGAGGAAAGCTTGTGCAGCCAGTGTCACCACACTCCTCTGGTTTAAGGTCTTGGAAGGACTGACATCACACTTGGAGAGTTTCATTCTGCTCTGCACCTCAAAGCATGAGGGAGTGTGTGTGGTTGGGGGGCTTGGAGTCATCTGTGCCACTGCTTTAGTGATCTTTTGGTGTTTCACCATGCGGTTTTGATCACAGAGATGTCGTGCCTGGGGATGCAACTCTGCGTGTGGACGCCTATTTCATTTCAATCCCTGGCCTCTGCTGATTCTTTGTGGCCATGGGTCTCCGCTCTTTGTCCTTCCTGTCTGGGACTTTGTCTCCAGGGAAAATTCATGGCCCTTTTTTGATCTGTGTCAGAAATATTGCAGAGCTTCAGACTCTGTAGGTAATCCAGTGTAGGACAGACCCAGTTTAAAGTCTTGTCCTCCAAAGTTACATCACTTTGATGGCTAGTCAGTGACACACTGTCTTAGCTTGCATTTCCATCTACCAGGCTTCATTTGCCTCTCTGTAACTGAAACCTTTCCAGGTTATTTAAACAGATGTCTTCTGCATAAAGTATTACCAGTGAAATTTAAGAAATAAGCTTCATTTTAACTTTGTTTTACCCCTGATGTGTGCAGCACAAAACTCAGGTCGGAGAGCCTCTAGGTGGCACTCTACATTAAAATATGTCTTACAGTGCTGAAAGCATCCAGCTCAAAGCCTGGAGATCTATTTTTGCTGTGAAAAACGTTGTACTAACTCTGTTAGAAGTTATTTTATGGTTGCTTTATAACCCGTACAGTTTATAAATCAAAATGAAAAAAACAAGTGCTATTTTTATTCCTGGTAACTTTAGCAGAGGGAAACTCACTCTGCACAGAAATTAAAGTGTTTACACAACGAGCTAGTATATTTAACTGGAAAAGTTTGTTTTAATGGGTTGTTGTCTGGGAGCAATAGAGCCACGCTAATTTACTGCTGCAGCAAAACAACCCATTTCTGTCACAAACAACCCTTTTCTTCCCAAGGCCTCCGTTATTCCAATGTATTGTTAAATGACAGTGGTGAAAGAGCTGACCAATGGGATTTCTGTTGTGATGGCTGGCGTGAAGTCATGTGGCAAACCTGCCTTAGACTGTTGCCGAGTTGGAAGCTCATAGTGTGCATTCAAAGCAAGCATGCTGATGGTATCGCTTCTTATCACACAGAGTCTTATTGTGCAAGACAAGGTATTATGTGCTCCATTTACAGAGCAGCTGCTGATACAATGACTGCAGCATGTTTAGCCTGATGCTTACAGCTTTGAGGAATGCATATTTTAGATTCTGTGGTAATGAAAGTAATACACACAGTTGATTTACAAAGCTAAAGTGATCACTGTCACAGAGATTTCCATTCTCTGCCTTTTTGCATGAAATCTGGAAATATCTGCTGCTACCTCAATGATATTGGGATCCATGTTTTCTCAACCAAAATATCAGATGTAGTCACTA
>JBAMIG010000010.1:25406807-25439381 GCA_037177335.1 Kiunga ballochi
AGATTCACCACATTGATTACCTGGAAGTCCATGACCTTATTTGGCAGCAAATACTGTGATGTAATAGATAAAAAAAATGGAATAGAGAAAATTACATTGACTAAAAAATAGGACCATAAAGAATATAGAGATATATGTGCAGCACCATTTTCTGCTTTCCTTAACACTTAGAAGAGCACAAACATGGATTTAAGGGCTAAAATAGTGCATTTTGCATAATATGCCCCCTTTCAAACTATCATAAAACCCAATTTCTGAATGGACACTCTAACCGAGGAAAGTCAGGGCGAAGCGAACCAGGAAAGGAACAACAATGAAGAAAAGAAAGTTGCTTTTATTCATTAGGGAGCTGATCACCGACAGAGAGCGAGTGCACCTGAGGAGGAAAACTGAGATCATAACAGGAGCACGGAGGATAAATGTACCGAAGCAAACCTGACCTCCCTCCCACTGCAAACAGGTTGCAGTTGGTTCCATTTCTGCTTCATTACTTAGCGGAAACAAGTGTTGGACATTTAGTGGCTTGTGTAACTTGCAGCTTTTGTGGGTTTCACTTATGATTATGGTATGTTTCATAAGTCAGAAGCAGCAGAGCTTGTGGTCTGGCCAGTAAGACCAGCAGGGACGGCTTTATGCTTCCTTTAGACCTGTAACACTGGGTCACAAATAAATTGTGGCTTTTCTTCTGCTGCTGCATGTTGATCAGTTTAAATAAGAGCGAGGAAATTGGTTATTAGGAGTGACAGCTCCTTTGGACGTTATTGCATTTTTTTTCCCCGTATTTGAAGACGTTTCTGCAAGATGCAAAGCAAACCTTTAAGGACTGGATAGCAGTTGCTTCCTTCCCTTGCTCCTGTCACATCCTACCTCTCACCAGACCACAGCAGTGCAGGAAGCACATCTTTTCTCAAGCTGCCTCTAATTGATACTGCTGAGTCTTGGGAACGCAGCGTGTGGTTTCAGTACTCTGCAAAATGCGTTCAAAGCCCAACAGCCTGCTGCGTGCCACCCTTTGGGACGCACCGGGTTATGTACTGGTCCAGGTCCTATAGGTTAGTTTAAATACATTTAAAGGTAAAAAGGGGTGATCCACCACTCTTGACCTTTGCTAACCCTTTCATCAAATAGCTGCGCTGGCAGACGGCAATAGTTGAATCCAATCCAGAGATGTAATCTCCGCCTGAGGGGGATTTTCTCTAAATGTTGTGCGGGTTACGAAAGAATGAAACGAGATATATAAACGTACATCTTATCCCATTATTAGTGGGTACTGGCCTTTTGCTGTTCCTGTTGGGTTTGAATGATTTCTTTATGTTGCGTTATTTACAGATTTGTGGCCGTAAATGCTCTGCATTGGAGGTTGCCTTTGCGAAATCCAATCAAAGATGGCGTGAACTGACTTCCTCTTGTGCAGCTTGTCATGGTTTGGTGAGGCTGACATCTCCAGATGGAGAACAGCTTGCTTTGTATTGCATTTCGCACTCAGAGCCAGCGTTGTCATGCGCTCTGTTTCTCTCTGTCGCTATGAATAAAATCAAACCAGTGACTGATTGATTGGATCAGGATTATTTATAGGCTTGATTTCAGTGCTTGTTTTGGCAAAGGCTGAGCCGTCATATCTGCAGCTGTAACCTTTCTCCTCATATTTGACCTTTTTAGATGACTGCCTAGCTTTTTGGTAAAGTGAGCTCTTCTTCTCTGTCGGGATGAACTCATATAAGCGGTTTTGCTGTGGGAGGAAAGTTTCGGTTGGTGGGGGGCGAACACAAAGCTGCTGAGGTTTGAGGATGGGGAGAAGCTTCTCTTAGACTTTCTAACCTGATGATATGCAGGAGAACAGTAGAATTAGCAGGAATGTAAGCTGGAGGTGGAAGTCTGATCTCTTCATGGGGGGAAGGGGGCTTTAAATGACTGTGCACGTCTTAGTGCATGCATTGTCTTGACTATGCACTCAAGCTGCATCGAGTCGAACAATGTTTACCTGATGACATGTTAAGATATTCCAAATCCTAACCCCAACATGTCCTCGAGCGGCTCGTCCAAACGTGTCCTGCATTTACTGTGGACACGTATCGCTTCCCCACATGGCAGATGCATCAGCCGTTGTTTTAATGAGGAAGCGGCTTTAAGTGGAACGTCATTCACGGGACTGCTGGTCCGCATGCTTTATTTTCATTTGCGTGAGTGATTGCCAGGGTCCCAGATGAAGACCCTAGCCCAATTTCTGTCTGCTCAATTGAAATCTAACTCAAATGCCTCTTTTTTTTTCTACCAGAAGATGTTAACCTTTGCAAGAATCATGGCCAGGGTTCCTGTATTTTAGAAACGAGCTCAATTATCTGAAAAGACAAATGATGCTCGGAGGAGAAGGACATTTATATCAGCACACCTCATGAGGAAACGTGAAATAATCATTCCCGTTGGCAAATTTCTTTGTTCTGTAAAGAAAGAAGCATATCTGCACTAAAAACTGCATTAAATGACTTGTGCAGAGCTCTCTGTCTCCACTGCTTATTTAGTTTGCGTTTGCTAATGCAGGGAACCATCACTCCACCTGACTGATGAGCTGGTAACTGTCCTTATTACAGCTTAAGCAAAGCAGGCAGGGCCCCGGATGGTGTCTTCCTGGACAGCTTGTCCGCTCCCTGGAGACATCACTCTGTTCTCTCAGAAAGAATAGCTCTTGATTGGTGCCACCATAATGTCACTTCCTGATCTCCACGTTCTCCTGAGGAGCCTGCGTCAGCTCTCAGCAGCTCATTGTTTCCATGTTTTGTTTGCAGAGGAGTAAATGCACCATAAATTCTCTGTAAGCACACAGATGGATGGCTCTTATTAGATTAATAAGGATTTCATCTCTCTATGCCTGCAACTGTTACACAAAGCGCTCGCTGCAGCCTTATTTTGCCTGCAGTGTTTCATCAGCATTCGATTTTATGCTAAATATAATCTTTAGATGTGGTTCTTCTCCCAAAATGCAGATTTGAACTGAGATGTGTGGCGTGATGAAGTGATAAAGTCACTTTTCTCTTGTGCTGTAATGCATGTGAGATCAGATCCATGCAGGAGGTTGTATTTAACAGCGTACAGTCAGAGACGTTTGGCTGTAAATCATGCAGATGAATGATGGATGCCGGTTGTCACTGTGAACAGATGAGTTGGCATGAGACACTGGCACTTAATGAGAATTTAATTTGCAGGAACAGGTTGACATCAGCGAATTAGGAGCATTATGTATCAAACCTTTGTAGGAAATAAAGTTTGAAGTCAATCTGGGCTTTAAAAGGCAGAAAGCGTGTTTGTGGGAGCAGATTCTGAGTGGCCAGATAAATCCACTTCCTGCTTCCACACAAACAATAAAACTTCTTTACATTTCCCTATATTTGTTTTTCTGTTGTTCCAGCAGTTATGGGGCATCATTTCCAGCTGCCTTCATGTCGGCTTTATTTATTCTGCTTTGTTTACTTATTTAACACTTGCAGTAATGAGCCTCACTCACATTTTAGTTTTGGCTTCGCCTTTGTGTTTTTCTTTGTAACTCTTGTTTTCATGGGCACTTTGTGTTTTACACTAAACTGCTAACTTGGCCTCCACTCTGTGTAATCCCATGACTCTTTAGAGAGCTGTGATTAAGCTACGCTCCACAGCAAAAAGCCAGCAAACTTCCTCGTTGCAGTTTTCAAAAATCAATATTTTACATGGAAATGAGAATATTTACCTTTAGAATAGGATGTAATAAGCACTTCCTCTGTTCAGCTGTACTGCATCCTGCCTGGCTCTGAGCGTTTTACAGCAGAATGGGGATAATGTTGGAAGAAAAAGAAGCCAACCTGTGATCATATTATCAGCAATGAACTCATAGGAACATGTGTTTTCTTTAGGACAGTGATTCCTCTGGCTCTCACGCGGTCCTGGATCTGCCTGATGAAGACCGTAACATTAGAAGATCCATGTCCCGTCAGTTCCTTATTGTTTTCTGCATGTTGCACCTCCGGGAATAAAACCTTCATTTATTCTAATATATATTAAAACTAATATGAATTCCACAAAATAATTTGGACACTGTGGAAAGAGTTTGATGAGCAGCTGAGTATTATGTATAATATGAATATATAACTGTTCTTAAAAAACCATCCATGCATCCATGTGTCTTGCTGCTTGTCCAGGGTCGAGTTAAGGAAAGCCCAAACTTCCCTCTCCCCAAACACATTTGCCAGGGAGGGTCCCAAGGTGTTCCCTGGCTAGCGGAGAGCTCTGATCCCACCAGCATCTGCGGTCAGAAGGTTATTGAACCTTTCTAATTTAAACCTGTATGTGTATTTGTGATCAGACATAGAAAAGGGTTACATCAGTATCAGATAGCCGAGAGAAACTGGATCCCAGCTGTAGAAACGAAGGTGAATCCAGTTTCCTGCACGAGCAGCGTCTCACAGCAACAAACATAAGTGGCTTACTCCTTTCTAAACTTAAGCTGTTGAACATTAAACATGTTTTTGCATATTATTTTTTGGGTTTTGCCATTTTTAAGGACTGATTCATCATAATGAATCCAGAGCTGTCCATCAAATAACCATGATCTGCTGAGAGATGGATGCAAGCTTCCACCTTGTCAGGCTAATAAGGCCGTTGTGATGCAAGCTGAGCTGTGTGTGGTGCAACCTTTGGCTGATCTATGAATGTATCGCCCTGCCAGCTCTGAGCAGTAGCCAGGGTTAGTTTAACAGTAAAATCCGCCCTTGCTTATCACTAGGAGGCTTCATAAACACTTGTGCTGCTTTCCTCTTTTTCCCACATCATTTTTTTATGGAATACCAAATTGGCCTGCTCTCTGACTCCCTATTAGCAGATACTTAGGAGGCTGATCCTTCTTTATTGGGGACCAGCACTTTGCTTCCAGAGCGGGAAAAAGTGAGCAGACACCTGATGCCATGAGGTCATTGCTGGAAATGATGCAAGCGCAAAAACAACTTGTGCTGCAGAAATGAATGTAACCTCTGGCAGAGCTCCAGCATGGCATAAACCATACCTTCCAGTTCCTCGTGTGCCATATATCTGCAGACTCTGAGAGTGCTCATTTGCTGCAGCATCGGTTTGGGTTATTACCTCAGTTGCTGATGTGTTTATGGCTGTTGTAACTGTGTGTAAGGGTGTTTATTTGAGGCCAGTTTCTGCATTAAGACCCCGAATCAAATTGTAAAAAGCAGCAGAGCATCCATCAGCGTTTATCTAAAAGGCTTTGATTTAGCTAAATCATCTCTCTTTTCCAGATAGCCATGAAATGAATGAATCGGACTCAGGGTGAGCAGAAGCACCTGCTCATTTTCTCTGACTGACAGTGACTGGTGCAGAGTATTTATCCTGCTGCCGTTTGCCTGGCTTTGCTGGAAATGGAGTAAAACACATGCAAGCTCATTTCTCTGTTTAATTCTACACTTGATTCTGTCTTTTCTGGCACGCTGAAGGCTGATATTATTCTCTTTTATTGAGACCCTCTCTCTGTTACTCAGCTCCCATGTTTGTTTAGCTTTGTTGTTTTTTTTTTGTTTGTTTTTGTTTGTGTCAGCGATCAATACTTGCATTCACAGCTTGAACGAGAAGCTCACGTTTACATGAGATTCTGAATTCCTCTTTTATTCTGAAATTAAACTTGTAAAATCCCAGCTGACACATTCATTATCTGGTTTGTTCCTGTTTTAAATCCAAATAGATTAATGTATCTGCCATAAGGTTTTACCGGTTTTTCTGAGCATGCTAGTTAGCTTGTCCCGTTGCCGTGACGCACATGCACAGTCTCACAGTTTGCTCCCGTTGAGCTGGTACTTCAAAAATCTAATCAAAATTGATGTGAAAATGTTTCTAATGTAGAAGCCAAAAATTTTAGAAGCAGGAAGTGAAATTTGTGTCCGGAGTGCATCATGTCCGCTCTCTGTCCAATCAGAACCTTTCCCAGCCCTCAGGTGTAACGTGGATGTGCTAATCATTTAGCAGGTAGGTCGCACGTGTTGTTGCAAACGCGAGCCTAATTAACAGCTACAGCAGTGCATTGTTACCCGCAGATTATAAAGTTGATTTCTATTTTTTTCACTAGTTCAGATTGCTGTGTATCGCCCCCTGGTGGTGACCTCCAGAGGGGGGTGATTAATTTCTGCTTATTGCCTCTTTAAGGAAAGACTTAAGTAGAATCAGAACTACATGTCAAATGTGTGGAAACTTCCACTCTTTGTTCTTTTGTTATTATTATCTAAGAAAACTTTTTGCATTGATAGCATTAATGACACGGGTAAATTGGTTTTACTGGTCATGTTGCTAACCATGTGGCTTTCTGCTCTGCAGGCTAAGGATGTTGTTTAAACGACCCATTATTGTATTTTATATCAAGGACGTAAAAATTCAGTGGTGATTGCCAACAAAAGCTTCAGATATCCAAAACCATGACAAGAAGTCCCACTACATAAAGACATCATACACAAATCAACTTACAGCAGTTGTGCTCCATTACAAAGGGGTGAGCTCATGTCTTTAGGGTGTAGAGTGGATTTTAGTTCTCAGTATCTGATGTGTGTGGAAGAATATGCCCATTGAATCCACCACATCCTGACATTTGCCTGCAGCAAAGTCTGAATTATTTGTTGCTGTAACATGAATAATGCAGGTAAAGGACAGAAAGACAGAGACGGAGCGAGCGTGTTGCTTCTGTGGCATGCTTTCTGTTTTCAGCTTTGAAACCTGCAGTTCTGCCCCGCAGAGCAGAAACCAGCAACATCACCTTCCAAGCCAACAAATCCAGCCAAAAGAGAAGAGTCAGTTGCACGTGCACTTTTCAAGTCATAAAAATCCATTTTCCGGTATTTTCTTTGGGCTTCACTCAAGTTCTGGTCACCCTGTAGAACAGCAGCTGAAATGTTTCACAGGATAATGCATCATTTTGCACCTCATAAAGACCAGTGAGCTCACCTTAAAGTGCTGCTGATGGACACCCTCACATGACATCTTTAAAGACATCCCCGACATCTAAAGGGATCTCAGAGGATGTTACATCTGCCTAAGCACAGCTTCTTCTTAGCCTTAAAACACGCTTTATTGTGTGGTTATTGTCTTCTTCTCATTTTTAGACCTGTATTTTCTCACTGGCCCAGTTGATGATGCACTTCATATCCACAGTGGCTTTTTCTCTTTCATGTCTGCCAGGTTCATGAATGTCTTGGTGCTGGTGTGCTGTAGCAGCAGACGCAACAGGGAGCATGATTTTAGTTATATTCTCTAGAAAATGTTGTTATTTTAGGAGTGGTTAGGCAGGTTTAGGTGTCTGAGGAAAAACTGGATGAATTATAAGAGGATATATTTGGAAAGTTTTGCTATTGCTCAAATGTTAACAGTGTTTTGTCTCACTTATGGCGTCAGTGGCAATAGTGGCATCGATTTACCGCAGAGTCATGAGCCAGCAAACATGCTAAAACCACATGTTTTATGGCCATTGTCAGAACATTGAGGAATAATTGTGGATACTTGCATATGATTGCTCTACGAGTTTCCTGTCAGGGGACCAGGCACGGTGAAAGATCGCATATCGGCACAGATTTCAGGTTTGGGCCAATGTTCTGGGCAAACCATTCAGGTGACGTCACTGGTCATACAGCTGCTCCACTTGCATGTGTGGAAAAAGAGAAATAATAATAAAATAAATGGATTTCTTTGCACCAGGGGCATAAGATCTAAAGAAAAACAGGGGGATGCACTATATTATGTAGTTATACAGCCAAAAATGTCTGACTGTAACTGTAATTTTGTATTATAAATGACTACGAGGCTGAAAGGAATCCTTCCTCCCACTCTTAATTTACTGACTTATTTCAGGTCAAAGAGGCAAAACATTTTTCCTGAGGAAAGCTGTCCTCCTCTGAACTCTGTTATCAAACATCTCACCTTCTTGTAGATGATCGGGCCTTGCTGCAAGCAGCTGCACCTGACACGGCTCTTTTCTGACTTGTCTTTGACATGTATTGTTGCACGTAAAAGCACCATGAATCTGTCTGAGCCTGATCAGACCAACGGCAGAGGATCAGGGGAGCATCTAAGCTCTGAGAAATTAAGATGCAGCAACGCAAAGAGGCCGTGGTTACACTCTGAGGTGTCACAGCTTGTAATTTTATACAGATGTTTCTGTGACCTTATGATCCGGATAAACAGAGATCTGGTAGTTGATTATTAATAAAACGAACATCAGTTTTCTGTCATTTCTGTCAAAAAGCTTATTTTCTTCCGTGCACTTTTACTTTCCACAGCTTTAGATGCTTAAATATTCCCCACTAATCTGCATGATGACACTCCATCGTTATGACGACGGCCAAAGCAGCCGCTTTCCGTCAACATGTTATTTTTGAGATTATGGCTTTTCTGCTCCTTCACATGGAAATTGGGTTGACAAAGTGAATTTCTTCCCATTTAAGCAGCCTTAATACTTGATGCTGTTTTGAAAGCCCCTGGGCTCCTCTGAGTACGCTGGCCCGGATTCCTGCTTCCTCCTGTGCTCATGTAAAACAGCGCAACCTGAAACTGCAAACATTATGGCAGGACAGCTGAGGCGGTTCTCCTCCACATGGGTTCGGTTAAAGGAAACAGCCCTGCAGATGATGGGTTCATTTAGCAGCTTTAGGTCCAAGATGAGGGAAAATCATGGGTTTTTTTTCTTCAATGGGAGAAACATTAGGTTGTTAAAAAAAAGCTGTTATTCTTAAACAGGATTATGAAGATGTAGCTGAATAAATGAGATGTCCCGCAGTTGAATTGAATATTTTATTTAAGCATTATACATTTGCGTGCCGAGCGCATATACCTGCATAGAACCAGCACACAAAGTATCGACTTCCTCCTGTTCAAACCCGCAGCTGGCCTGGTCGGAGCCACCCAGTTAGAAAATCCAGTCCCAGTCTGCTGGATAATGAGCCTTTAGATCCTCCAGGACCGGTGATGGTGACTGCCTCCACTGCAGTAAAAATGCAAAATGCCTTCTTGTTGGTGGAATGTGTGTGTGCACGTGTGCATGCAAGCCTGTGTGACTAAATGATTGTGTATACTTTTTATGGGCACGTTTGTGTGAGTGATTTCCCAGTGTGTGTGTGTGTGTTTTACTGTCAGATTCCTCCAGGATGAGTCTGTTAGATTGAAGCCCCGATTCGGCCTCCTGGTTTCCAAACTAATGAGCCTTGTGTCAAAACAGGTGGTCCATCAGAGGAACTTAGGCTGTAAATGGTTATTTGCTGTACCAGCTGTACCATAAGTACCAGTAGCACTACTTCTCTCTACCTGTACTAGAAACACATCAACACATTATATTCTGTACTACAAAGCACCAACAATTTGAGGTTAAAACCTGACGGTTCAGTGTTTGATGCAACTATGTGGAAGGACTCCTTTGTGATTGGCCAGAGTGTGATTTTTGTGTATCCAGGTGTTTTCTGAACACATACACATGTATTTATATGAATTTATTAGTCTATAGTTGAAGGAATACCATTAGCTGCTTTTGTTATTTTGATAAACATGACATACTTAAACTAAACCAAAGTATTTAAAAAAGACAGCCCTGCTATAACCTGCAGACCCTACGCTTGTAATTAAACACTGTATCTGCATCAGGCCCAACCGGATGCAGACACCACCAGAGCATAAACCGGCCTCCTGGATGCTAACAACCACATACAGTAGCTAACGCTATAATGCTAAATCAGGGGTGGAATATCGTTCACATTTATAACAAAAGCCATAATTTGTAAGGCTAAACTAGGAAGTGTGATATTTTACCTATTAAGTTTATGTGATTCTTCATTTAGTTTATGTATAATGTGAGAATCATCTGCTTGTATTTCAACAATTACTGCTTAAGAAACCCAGAAACCATAAACCAAATGTTTTATAACCTACATTTTTTCCAAGCATCAAACTAGATTAGACAATTATGTGTTACTATAATTCTAATTTGGAAATATTATATGCCATAAATTTGAGAATGATAAACAGTTAGCTAACCCTGCTAGTGTTTAGCTTAAAGTGCTGCTATGCTCAGAGGTAATCACAGACTGCATAACATAGACAGTATGGAAATTAAGACTAAATAAGACTAAATACGGCTTATTTTAGCACTTTATGAAAATAAGAAGCATCATCTTTTTTTCTTAGGTTGAGTAAATGTGGACTGCTTCTGGTTAGAAGGCAACGTTCTCCATTTCCATCATTTGTAAATGTTTGAATAATTACAACCTTAATCTGATTTTACTGGGGGTTTTTTTACAGCAGAATTTTTGTCTAAAATTACAATGAATCGCAAATAACTAAAATAAGTCAGGTCAATATGATGAATCCTAAATAGATTAAAGTGTTTCTATAATTTCTCTGAGCTTTAATAAAATGTAAAAAAAAAAAAAGTCTGAATAATTTGTAAAAATGGCAGCACATGTAGCCTGGTTGCTTCTATCCTCACTGACGAACCGATTAAAATTCAATCTGCCATTAGAAGCACGTTTATGCTGCCTTCACTGTCCTTTTCCTTTATATTTTCACAGCTGCATTCAGTCATTTCTGATGCACAGAACATCCAAAGCAAACCATATGCTTAGCATAACAACAGGGTGTCTTTTGTTTTACGTTGACTTCATTAAATGACAATGTGATAGGAAACTCTGTTTCGGTTGGGATTAATCCCCCCTCTGCTGCTGCGAAGGACTTTTAATGGAATCTGATTTGAAAGCTTGTGAATAATTCCCATGGGGATGTGGTTTGTAGGTCATTGTGCCATTATGGTTTGTTCCTGGTGTGTCTAAGGCAGTATGCATGCATGTGTTTGAATGTTTGTCTGGGTGTCTGCCTGGGAGGGGCGAAAGGGGAAAAATAAGCAAACAGCCTTCATCTTCTTGTCTTGTAAAGCAATGTGGCTTCTCCCTCCATACGTGGACACAGTGTGAACTCACCCACCCCCTTCAAGCTTGACCCACAAATCCCTCCCTTTAGGCAACAGAGGGATTATGGGAGGAATAGACTAATCTAATCTGTGAGTTTACTTATGCAAAGTGTTCGCCGCACAAGCCCTTGCATTAACTAATGTTGGAATAAATGATCTCAGCTTCCAGAGCTGGAATTTGTGTTTTGCATCCACTTTCTGTGCAGAGCAGTGAAGAGCAAGTGCTGCAGGTTCGGTCTGAAACCTCTTGTTTTCTTTGTTTGGGATACTTGAGAAGGAACACTGGGCTTGTAAGGGCCCACCTGCAATAACAAATTACTCCCGAGTGTGCAGGAAACATCCACAAGCAGCACTCGGGATGATTTTGCCTTGATTTATTGGTATTCTGCATATGTCTAAGGGCTGTGCGTGAAATATAGCTGGGGGTGTTGCAAGATGAAAACATATACCTTATGAAGGGCTTCCCAGCCAGTTTTGTTCAGTAGCACATACCATAAAAGACTGTTTGTTACTTGGAGAGCAACTCTGAATGATATTTCTGGCCAGCTCTTTTCTAACATCTTTGATCTCTTGCTTTAGCTCATATCTACACGTCATTTCTTTATCTGACAGTGAGGTGGGAGTGGAATGATGGCGAGTGCAGGAGACTGAATAAAGATGAACTTATCACCTCGACTCAGCCAAACGGCTTTGTGTATCCGCTCTACCTCTGCTTGCCCGTGTGATGCAGCGTCTCAGGAAAAACATTCAGGATTTTAACGGTTAACTTCCTGGAAACAGACATGAAGCTTCTGGCTACGTTCGCAGTATTGTTCTTCATCAGCCACATTTTGTTTGCACAGACTCAAAGGATTGTTTCCGCTCTGCTCTTGGGCCGATACTGAAACATGTTGTTATATTCTGCTGGGTTATATTATCTTAAAAAGGAAAACTGTATTGCACTGCAGGACGGCCTGGAAATAGCTAGACTAGATCCCAGATGCTGGGTGTGGGTTCTCACACTCAGCGCTGTTGCATAATAAGTGTTTTATGTGTGTTGTTGCTGTGTGTGTTCATGAAACACTCCATGTTTGTTTGCTTTGGACCTGCAGTTCACCACAGTGTTTCAGGTGAAGCCACTAAAATATGATGGAAACATTGATCCCAGATGCATCAGGATGGGTCTCATCAGCGTTTTTACAGCTGCAGAATATGAGCCAGATGTATTGCTCTGCATTGGTCCCAAAGATAACTGCATGCACTGATTTGACCAAAAACTAGTGCATGAAATACCCTTCGGTTCATAAAATCTGAAAAGGAGAATCAGCTTTAAAGTGTTTTTGTCTAGAAGTTAAATAAAACATTTTAGTTTTGAATATTTGTATCAGAATGAAAGTTTCTTTAAACCCCAAAGCAGAGAAGGGACGCTGCAGAGACACGTGTCCTCCAGCTGTCCTCCAGCTTTTTGCCACTTGTCATGATGCTTGGCGACGGCGATGAGTCCTGGCTGCTTCACACATCAGGATTTTTGTCCATTTGTGAAGGAAAAACGTTGAATTCATTCAGCTGTGTGCCGGCTCAGACCCTATAAAGGGTTGCAGAGATTCCTGAGACCTTAAAGTATCCAAAGGAGTTTCTTTAGAGGTCTTTTTATTTCCCTTTTTATTTGCTAAATATTCTGTGACACAATAGTGAAACCCACTAAATGAGTCTGATATTAGACTAGTTCTCTTGTTTTTACAGTCAGCCTTTGCTTTTGTATCTCTTTATCTTGATTTATGGGCTTTCCTGTGTAAAATATCATCCAACACCCTGCATTGTTTTGCTGATTTAATTAGTCTGAAAATCGGCTGATGTTGGACAGAAATCCAGATGTGACTCCTTTTCTCAACCCGCAGGGCTCGTTCACACTCTGTAAGAAAGAAACGGTCCTTTGCTGGTCTGGTGATCCTACTCGCTGTGAATGCATCATTAGATTCTCTTGTTTACTTTTGCATCTATGTGCAACCATGAGAGCAGTCTGGATTTTATGAAACGCAGCTACTTGACATTCATTACAACACCGCGCGGGAACAAAAGGCGCCCTGCACGCTGTAGCTTTACCTTATCAGAGCGCTCGCTGCATCCAGGCTTCTATCGCGCGCAGTAACAAGCTGCCGAGTGTTGCTTAAAGTCTGCATGTTTATTTGTTACTCATGCTCAGTGTTGACAGATAGGAAGTGACAGCTGTGAAATATGGCCTGTTGGACGTCCAGGACGGGAGCGGTTGTGTCCTGTGAGCCTGTCGGTCTCTGAGTCCCCGTCTCATCTGTGCTTAGACGGATAATGCAGCTCCAAAGCCTGTTGTGTAGGAGACTTGGTCAACAGGCGGGACAGGAGGGGATGAAGAATGACGCAAGTGTCTTTCCTTCTTCCTTCCATTAGCTCTGACTTTCTGATCCGGGGCACTTAGGAGGTCAGCTGCCTGGCTTCTTTGGCTCTAATTCTGTAAGGAAAGGCTTCCTGAGAAAAGACGCTGTCTTTGAGCTGACCTGGGCATGGCGCAGAGGGTCCGAGTCCGAGGCTGCATCTCTGCTTTTTCTGATCTGAAGGTCATAGCTCCACCTGTGTCCATGAAGACAAACAAAGAGGAGGATGAGCCACTTCTTCATTTCTATGTTATGACAAGTGTTTGAACGCATGGCGATGGAAATGTGGACATATCTGGCGCAGATGGCTGCGTGTCAGCGCTGTCAGGCAAACTGGGTTGCTGTCATGCATTGTTTACTCTGCAGGTTTCCTGTTTGTTTTCTCAGTAAACCCGTAAATAAAAAGCACGACTTCCCCACAGGAAGCCTTTCGCCTCTCAGGAGGGTCTTGTGTTTCTTTCGGCTCCTCGTCCACCTCCGCACTCAAACCCATCTGTCTCCGTCCTCTTGTCTTGCGTCCCCCTGCACCTGTCAGATCTATTGTCCTCTGCAGAAGAAGAGTAAACCCAGGCAGGCATGTTTTTGTGACCTTTTTTCAATGGCCATCTCCCAGCGAAGGAGTGTCTTTGTCCCTCTGGCTTTTCTTACCCGCTTTTGGAGCAATCAGCAAGGAGGCATCCGTCTTCCCATTGAGGGAGGCGTGGTTCCTGCTGCTCGCTGGTCCTGATTATGGACCACACATGGTTGTGCTTCAGTGGTTCCCCGAGAACCTGAAGTGTCGGTCCGTGGGCACAGGCCCTGGAGTCCTCAGCTCTGCCTCCTCCGACCGGCCCATAAAGAACTCCTCTAAGCCTTTTGTTTGTGCCCTTTCACATTGCTTTTAGCTCCGCTGGACTCTTTGTCCTGCTATCTGGGGGCCCGGTGCCCCTGCATCCACTCCCTCAGCTTTGTTTGCTCCATCTACAATATGCTACCAACAAGTATTCCAGAAATGTGATGAATGAAAGTCTTTCTCTCAGACTGAATGTACCAAAGCAAAGAAGAGAAAAGCGATATTTGGTTTCGTGTTGCTGTAAAGCTTTTACTGATGGTTTGGGCAGTTTATAGAGCTGAGGCGATGATCTGGATTATTCATAGCGTAACTCTGCTTCTCTGGGCTGACCAGCTTTTTCCCTGCATGCACCCCAGCATTGCAGATAGTTCAGCAACCTGAGCAGCTGCAGCATTCGGGGTCCCCCTACAACAACCACATGAATCCAAACGATTGTTATGTTGGATCAAACCTGTCAGAATATTTATCCCAGCTGAGTGAATGTTCGGGAAGCGGGCGACAGTCTGTGTCGTTTCATGTTAGCAAACATAACGCGGCCCTATATTTCCCTCTATCTACCTTTGCAGCCATAAATCTTCATCTGAAGCCTTATTGGGTTTCCTTTTTCCCTTTTATCTGAAAACTGGAGCTTTTTGATGTCTGGCACACACGGGAAGCAGCTTTTATTATATAGAAAACTTCTGTGGTTCGGGTACCACCCTGACACGTTATTAACAAGACGCCTACCGGATCTCGATGTCGGCTTATTGAAGTCTGTCCTGCTCAGATTTTACTGCAGGCACTTGAAGCGGAGAAGGCTATGCTGTTTTAGGCGTTACCTCAGAGAGAGCCCAGATTTTAGTCCATGCTGCCAGGCTGCGCTGTGCAGATCTACAGGAATGAAATGGCACATGCAGGTTGTGCAACAAGCCTTTGCACCGCATGCTGCTTTGTTGCTCTGCCTGGATCATCAAAGAACACCAGCTAGTTCCTGGAAAGCCCAACTGGGTTTTAATCTTTTTTTTTTTTGTTCCCCTGCATCTTTCTTTCAGGTCATCATCCTCCTCGTAGTATCTGCCTTTTCTTTTCATTGTCTTAGCAGGTTTGTGAAGTGTTTGATGGTTTAAAACCCTCCCCCATGCACTCCTTGTGATTCAACTTTACACACCATTACTTCATTCATTGCCTCTAAACCCTTTCTAACACCAGATCTGTGTTCTTCTGCTATATGCATCTGTCAGATTTATTTATTCAGAAAGAATAAGCAACCAGTGATTTGCATCCTCACGTTCCTCTCTGATACATGTTGAAGTCGAACCCTTTCCTTGTGCTCTCACATCACTGGCATCGGTTACGCCAGCCACTTATGGCACTTTTCCATTAGTACCTACTCTACCCGGCCTAACACAACTATACCCAGAAACTAATCATGCGGTCACATTTTCTGTACTTACTTCGTTGTGCTTCTAAGCGTGTCGGGTCGTGCGGGTAGTATGACGTCCACAGACTGACGTCCATTGATTGGTTTGATGTGATCCAGGGCGTTTTGTCTTTCCCTCCGATGGCGTCTCTCAATTTGTTCCATGTATTTCCCACAAATAAGCATAATCCGAGCCCCAGGTAAAATTTACCGCAGTTCCTCTAGCTTCAGGCCGGTCATATTCCATGGTACTAGTCGTCTTCTGTGGTGTTTTGCAGACTCAACGCGTCTAGAAAGTTGCATTGCACGGTGGACCCCTCCCTCATTTGAAGGATCGCAACGTGTAATGGAAAAGCAATCGAGGTGTAGTACTTCCAGGCCAGTAGAGTCATGAAGGTAGTAATTTAAAAGCGCCTTTCGGAAGCTGAAAACATGCAGCTGTCTGTGTAATCAGCCAGACTCGGCCTTGGGACGGCGTTTCTATAGATTACCATTGTGCGATACCTGCTCTGAGACAGGGAAACCCAACAAACACATTGATTTCTTCTTCTTTTATCCATTCGATTCCATTTAGCTCATTCCACAGTAATTTGAAGCTAATGGTACTCTCATTAAGAGTCCCTGCTGCTTTCTTATTTATGCTTTTTTACATGTCTGCACGTGGCATCTCGTATGCTCAGGACTTCCTCTGTTCAGCGGCTGCTTTTGGAAAACCCATTTGTGTTGGTGCAACGCTGCGTGTTGATTTGGGATTCAGTTTAGCCTGACTGTGGGAACAGAGGGAAATTGCCTCTGAATTTTATTGACTTTGAGAAAATGATCAGTTTTGTGAATGTCTTTAGTGTTGCAGTGAGGAAAGTGACAACACAAAACAAGCGAAAAGCGAGGAAGACCCGGGAGGAAGCAGTATTGTAATGGAGGAGCGTTTTTGTTTGCAAGGCTCAAAGCTTTGTGCTTTAACACACATTAAACAGCTGCTTTTTAGCCTTTACAACTTACAATATGAGGGCTATTAATTAGATGTTTTATGTATTATTCCAGCTGATATGAACATCGCTTGCTGAAGCTTCATTACACTGGATTTAAATATGTAAAACATGTCGCTTGGACTCTTGACGATTTCAACGCTCTGTACAGTGTGTTTACTTGTGCTTATTTATGAATGTGAGAAATTCCACACTTCCTGCATGGAAAACTAAACGAGGGAACTCTAAATAGCATTGGCCCCGTAACAGAGGCGATGTGGTTTTCTGTGATTTGGTGGCTGTAAAATTTCAAATACGTAAATGAGCTCCTTTGCAAAAATGCTAATTGCCACCATGTGGAGGACAAAGCGTTTAAAAACACGTTGGAGGCTTTTTGTTTTCCTTTTGGGGATGTTTATAGGTTTACGAGACGCTGCAGTCTCACGCAACAACAAGCGGGGCAGGAGGTGTTTTAACAGACAACCTCAGGATTCTCACTTTTTTTCCTCATCTCAGACGTGCACGTAAACACGGTTTCCTGCGTTGGAGTTGAAAATATAACGGATATTCCGTCTTCTTTCACAGCATAATAATCATTTCTTCTTTTGGTCTCCACTCCTACTGACATAAAACACTAAATTACTCCAGTGCTGTAAGCTGACAGCATGCAGAAAGGTCAGGCAGTAACATTTAAGTTGTGTGCAGATCAGTAGGAAGTCCTAAGCCCTGTTCCTCCATGCTAACACCGACACAAAGTCCTCAGCCTCTGCAAGTAGCTCTGCATGTGACCTCAATACAGCCATGACAGGAGTGTGTGGAAAGACTGGGTTAAGACGCAAAGGGAACACTGCTCAGTTGTGTTTGTGTCTAATGAGATCAATCAGAACTGCAGCCTTGAAGTTGTCAGTCATTAATTTAATGAGTCTGAGTGTCTGCAGGACCTAATTCACCAAATGATTCCTCATGCTCTGGTTGTTGTTGCTTTAGGGTTAGAGGGAAGTAGCCTAATACAAGCTGTTGCTCTCTTTCATTGTGTCTTTTTCTGGGTTGAACTTCCATTTCATTTTACTTTGTTTGCACAAGGATTAAAGAATCTAACCTCTGCTCTGTGCCCACAGGAGGATGAGTTCCTTGAGTCTGCTTGGACTAAGGCGGCATCCTCATATCTAAACAGTCATAACTATGAGGAGAATGAGACGAGACACAGCTGTTTCAAATGCTTTAGCAATATTAGGGGCACTAAAGACGTCTTCCTCTGACATCCTCAAAGGCCTTCCCTGCATTTAGGACCCCTGTAATAAACATCAGTGAGGAGAGGCTGCTGTGGCGATGTCTCATGACTCGGCTTTGTCATTCAGAGATGCTGTGCCTTGTAAACCCTTTCCTTGGAAAATGGGAGCCAGATTTACAGTGATGCAGGATAGAAGTAGCTTCTCTACACAGCCCATGTCTGGCCTGCAGATTTTTTTCCACCCCACTCTGCCGGTTCAACCATCTGCCGCAGGTCTCGTTGAACTCCTCCATGGGTCAACTTCCCCCGAACCCAAACCAGAATGTTTGAACGGCCCAGTGGTAGGCCCGGCCGGATGAGTCTTAAATGAAACGCAAACACAAGCTCAGGAAGAGTAGCCTCCCCTGCATTGATCTTCCTCTCCATGTGAAAGAGAAGCACTCTGAACACGAGAGGAGGAACGAATCAAACAAATTTATTACCATGTGGCCAAAAAGGTCAGACCGTGACAAAAGCCTCCTGTTGTGAGGAGGAGTGCTGTGGAGTGGCCCCCTCCAAGCTGAGGCTGCGTGACTAGCTCGGCATTAGACATGGGTCAAACGGGGAGGAAACATGGAGGTAGAACCAGCTGGAGAACAAAAGCCTTTTTCAATCTTATAGGAATGACATTTACCTAATGAAAACGCATTTAGTTAAATTTTCCACTTAAATGGTAAATTGGCTAAATATTAGATTTGTTCTCAATTTGGACACAATTATGTCACAATTAATTGAAATCGAGTGGAATACAGACAGATTGGCCATTCTGTAGTTTAGACATTCATTAGTGTGTATAACAACTTTAGTTTAGTTCATTCAGCAGAACCACAACCCCAACAGTTTCTCCTGCTTTTCTGCATTTAGCGCTCATGCTAGCAAAACAGCTGGTATGCTAGTTAGCATATGAAAATTACTTGGATATTATTGAATGGTAGATAGCAGCTATAGACCCTCAGCTGTCACTGATTACGTGACTTGACCACGTTTATAGGTAACAAAAAGATCAACAAAGCAGGCGTATTGTGTCCGCCTCAGATCCAACAGCTAGCTTATTATATTATAACTAAGCCCGACGTTGCTCTGACTGCCAGAAGTATATCCTAAAAAGCTCCGAATCCTCGATGACACTCCAAGATAAATGTTGGAATATCCAATTAGTTTGTTGGATTTTCATCTTCAAAAATGGGATTTTTATTTCATTTACCTATAAAAATCAGTTCTTTGGATTTTTCAAATGAAAATATTGTCAGAGCGAAGTGTTTTCTTCCACCATGCCGATCTGCAAAGCCCTAATGTGAAATATTCTATTAAAGCTCCCACTAGTGGGAAATGTTAGAACCTCAGGGGTTAGCAAACACAACCAACTACAGGAAGTGGGATTACCAGTTGCTTCATGTGCATTTGGTTTGACATGAATTGGAGAAATAGTTGATATAGCAAAAAATGTGAAATCTTATTTAAAACAAGCCTTTTTAGTGAGTAAGTTTGGAATGTCAGGGTAAATGCACAAGCCATGGGCAGTATGATCATCATGGTCCCTTCATTTCCATTTGGTTTGATGTGAATTGGACAAACGGTTGATGAGATACAGCGGAAAATATGAAACTTAAGATAAAAAGCTCCCCTAGTGGGATAATGTGGAACCTCAAGGATTAATACAAACAGCAGGCACATAATCACTAATGGCTTCATTTGTATTTAGTTTCACCTAGGTAGGACCAAAGTTTAATTGATTATGTCCAAAAATGTATTAAATGAAAAAAAAACAAAAAACGTCACATTTCAACACAAAACTCCCCCTGGTGGCAAATTTAGGAACTTCAGAAAACTCATAGTATGACGTGTGGCAAGCCGGCAGCACATGCAGTGCTACTAAAACCATCATATTCCCGAAACTCCCTTCTCTCAAACGCACCATCATTTACTTTCTTATTTTGACATTGAAGCTTTAAGACACTGAACCTCACATTACCTCACACTTCTATCATGTTAAGAGGTGCTAAATCTACACCAAGTCTGAATCATTTTAGCATCAGTGAGACAAAGTCAAAGTTTAGGTTTTACATTACACACAAGACAGAAAAGGGTTGGATGTGTCTCCGAACGAGGCCTGCATGGGCAACCATCTGCCACAGCTCTGCACACGCTGACAGATTTACGGGATACAATAATCAGAAAGTGTATACATCCTTTTGCTGTACTCTGAACAGGCTGCTTCTGTGATGGACTCCTACACTTGTTCTCAACTATGAAAATCACACACACTTTACCACTGACACACAGAAAAGTGACTTTTAGAGCACTCGGGTTGTTCACAGGAATCGAAGAGGCTTTAGTCTTTTGATGAGATGTTCTCAGCAGCTCTTCAGTGAACCAGAGTCGCTTCGTGACCAGGACTGTGGCGCTACAGGCTCATGATGGATACCAGGTTTATCCCTGTCAGCTTTGCACCACAGGATTCAGCTCTGCCAGTCTGATTAGGAAGAGAGGAGTGTGGCTTACTGGCTTCTTTGGTTAGCTGTAGTGATTAGCATTCAGGTCACATCCTACTGTGCCCATCTTGTACAGCACAAAGAGCTGATCAGGGATGCTAGGCAGCAGGCACGGGCATTCAGCAACATCTCTGCAGTACAGGACAAGTATGGCCTACTCCAGACTGAGTGTCTGCGTGTCGCTGTGTTTGCTTGTCTGCTGTGCTGTGAAATGAAGCGAGGCTGCACGATTGTGTCGACGGAGCAATGCAAATAAGGAGTGGGACACTGGGAGTTCTGCTGCGCCAGTTTTACACTTTATTTTAATTATGCATGTTTTAAACATTTTGCTTTACCAGATTCATCCTGAAGACATGAAAATATCAAAGATATTGTGTAGAAATTCAAACAAATACAAAATTTAGTCAAATCAAACCGATTTGATAAAGTAGTATTTGACAGCTAAAGAAGAAAATGACACAAATACTTATCTTTTTCTCACTATCCAGGCTTCACTTACTGATAATATTCATGAAATAATAATGAGAGAATCAGAAAAAAGCAAATGCTGCTTATTTTCTCTTAACATGCATCACTATCTGCAAAGCAAACCTTTGGTTTGTAACAAACTGCTGTGCATGAAATCCACATGATGTTTTTAATTCCAGAAATAAATGAGAGCATTTAGACATTTTCCTAAGTGCGTTTATACGACTCAGCACATACTGTTTACCTTGCTTAAGTATTTATTTTCCTATCTATTAAGTACAATAGGAGCAGATGAGGTATGCTATAATGAGCTGCTAGCATGGAAAGAAACATTAGACAAAGAACTTTCCGGAGACACTAAGTGTCTCTGTGGGCAGCTTAAAAATACCTCAAGCTTCTTTCAGATATTGTATCTGGGTGATGACATGGAGTTGGCAAAACTTCGATCACGTTCCCGAAACTCCCGCCAGATTTAAGTCTGCTGTCACAAATGGAAATCTTTCTATGACTTTTTGTCTTTGGTGCTTCAAGACAAATTTTTATTTCCATACAGCCATATTTTATAAGACCATTTATATACACTATATTATGTAATTATGTATACTATACAATTGTATGTATATATATATATATATATGAATCCTCCAGCGAGGACGATGTGACTGTTATTCTGCTCATGCAGACCTTCTTCATCTTAAACTCATTTGCTGGTTGGTTGTCTGATGACATGTTTTCTGGTTTTCTAAAATCCTCTTTGCATCCCGCCTGTTCTCTGATTGCTTGGTGTCTGTACCAGATCAATTTTCAATGTCAGATAAGCTGTTCACATGGTATTCTGTGGTCATTGAGTTTGGCTTCTTTTCTCTGTTGTTCTGCTGAATGATTTAGGGAACTGCTGCTCACACCTCACCACGTCCTGCTTAGAAAAAAAAGATCCTTTCATGATTAAATATGAGTTAAAATGTATTTTTTCTTTTTGTTTTCCTGTTTTTTTCTTTTCCTCCTGATTAAAATTTCATACTGAATGAGAAAACCTGCCTCACCTTTACCTTCATTATCCAATCACTGGCTGTTATTAATAATAATCCAGGAGGATAAAATAGCTGTCTCTAACTTCACCTTCTGCTTCAGTTTATGACAGAAAGGGAGAGATTGAAATGAAATCCAGACATGTTGCAGGGATGGAGGCTCGTAGATGATCAGGAAAGAGTAATGTGAGGTAGAGAAGTTTTCAGGGGCTTCTCTTGTTAGTGGCCACATGATCCCGTTGTTCCTCGGGGAGTTGGTGTGCAGGCTGGCGGTCGGGGAGGAATGTGCTCCTGGCTGGAAAAGCCTTGCACAGAGGTCCTCTCTGCTGCCAGCTCCGCTGAGAAATCCGGCCCGGCCTCAGCAGAAATGTGATCTCTCGCTCCAGCTGGCCTCTTTGCTGGTGGAAGGAGGGCTTTAATGATGATGATGGTGATGATGAACACACAGAGTGGATTATTGATTTGGTATAGACTGATTACCATTACTACATGGAGCGTAATGTAAATGTGATCATTTAGCTCATTCATCCTCTCTGAATAATCACTGCAGAGCTATTGAGAGGTTCCATCCGCTCTCTTTCTGCCTTTCTCCCTTTCCAGCAGTTTCCAGCAGCACGTCAGGTGGATCTGGGACATTTCTGACAGTCTAAGAGCTGACAAGTGTGTTTAGCAGCTCATGAAGCCAAAGCAGGCTTTTGATCCCTCGTATGGGCTTTTCTCTAAGCCTTACTAGCAGAAAAACGTTGCTGTGGTTTGAGGCAATATCTTCGGGATGTGGCGTACTGGCTCCAGCACCATGCAGAAAAGGAAAAGGAAGAGCCCACTTTTCTCGAAAATGGCTTTGAGATTATTGAACCATAATGCATCTTATGCGAGCATCCTGCGTTGAAATGAAGATTTCACTTGACAAATGAGCGAGAGAGGGAGGAAAACGCCGGGAGCTGGGCGACTATCTCGTGAGCCTGCCAGTGGAGAGTTAGAGAAACCCAATCACTTGTGCGCTGACATCCGAGGCATTTCTATTATATCCCCGCTGATTTTTTCTCTGTCCTTCTTTCCAACATCCTGAGGCCTGCTGGTATTTACTGCATTTCTCTTCGATCCATCAGAAGAGGGACTATTCCTATTCCGGGTTCATTTTGGGATTTGATTGATGCTGCAATCCCAAACACGCCACACCAAGCTTCCCACGGGCTTTCTGGTATTGAGAGGTGGCAGTCATTCAGCGGCCCTTTGCCAAAACAAAGCGTTCTGCTTGAGAGCCTCCGAACAGCATAGTATTACTCTTGGGTCAACTGTGTCTTGATTCACCTCACATTCAAGTTAATTTTATCCACAATTTTTCCTCCATTCTGCACGAGCATCCCATCTCGGCCCGACCTTTCCCAAGCCCGTCTTGCTTTGAGCTGATTATGTGTGTAAACTGAGACTGCTGTGAGGACACGTTACAAGCTGGTGCACACGGTTTGTTATCGCTTGTCATGTATCATTTATCACGCTCGCAATTACAACACCTCTGCTCTGCTTTTGCAAGCTCCTTCTCTCTTGGGGGGGCTCATTAAGCAAATCATCAACACCGCAGCAGCAGCAGAGGTCTGTCGCTCAGTTGGAGTCTTTCTAGTGAAAAAAGAAGATGGGAAAAACAGTTTGCATCGATAAAAGATGCAGACTGTCCCCTTATCGACCTCTGCTGGCTGCCCCACCATCCACTGACTTACAGTGTGTAGCTGATGTGATGGCATTAGGTTGGGTCACTGATTTACTTTTTCAGTGCCGTCAGTGATAGTTGTGGTTTTTTATTCTTTTCCTTGTGCCAGCATTACAATTCCCCTTGCCTGCTGGCGGGTGAAGGTGTTCTCTGACCTCGTCTGATGCAACTGTGGTGGAAAGCTTGTTTTAAATGTCTTGTAATGCTTCCTCTGCACCCAGGCTCTAATGCTTTTTCATGCTTCACGCAAAGTGCTTAGAATTGTACATGAAATGGACTGAATAAATAAGTTTACCTTTACAAAGGACTCATGCAAACTTTCTCATTTGAATGGAGTTTGGAGATTTTTAGATCTGCATGAAAAGCTGCACAAAGCGCCAAAATAAAGGAAAAAACAAAGCGTTGGCTTTATTGTAATGATCAGATATGTTCTCCCAGAAACTCTCCCTCTTATGTTCTAGGTACAAACATGACCAAAGTGTCAGGCATCATTGAAACGGTCTTTTAGCCGCGCTTCCTCCTCAGAATGTGCTGCATGTTGGCTGTAAACAGACTACACCAACACAGTTAAACATGAAGCAAGCACAGTAAAAACTGTGAAGCGGGTTTGAATATTTCATATTATTAGTTTAACACATTTTTCTAACGCCTCTCGTTTTTCTTTACAGCCGTGCAATCAAGACCAATCAGGACCTGCTTCCAGAGACCCCCTGGACAAACATCTTTTATGATGACTTCTGGGGCACCTTACTCACACACAGCGGCAGCCACAAATCCTACCGACCTCTCTGCACCCTCTCTTTCCGCCTCAACCATGCTGTGGGTGGGCTGGAGCCCTGGGGTTACCACCTGGTTAATGTGGCCCTCCACAGCGCTGTGACCATCCTGTTTACATCTCTAGCTCGCCTCCTGCTCGGAGGAGGACTGTGGAGTTTGCTGGCCGGCCTGCTGTTTGCTTCTCACCCTATTCACACTGAGGCTGTGGCGGGCGTTGTAGGACGGGCGGATGAAGGTGCGGCCATGTTCTTCTTGCTGTCCTTGCTGTGTTACATCCGTCACTGCAAGCTACGAGGACTTGCAGGCACTTTGAGGCTTGCAGCCTGGTTCCTGAGCAGCCTGGGCTGCGCAGCTTGCAGCATGCTGTGGAAGGAGCTGGGAGTGACTGTCCTGGCTGTATCAGCGCTTTATGACATCTGCGTTTTCCACAGGCTTAAACTGCGTCAGATCATCATGCTCCTTCATAAGGTAAACCCATGTTACATATCTATTTCTATACATATCAATAATAATACACACATGCACAGTAAGGCCTGTCAGGGCATGTGTGTATTCTTTGTTTAAAATATAATTAAATTAAAAAACATGTTTTATTTGTATGAACAGCTATTATGAAGGTCTGATTGTTGTTGTTTCCATTAGATTAAAACGGAAGGAGACCAGAAAGCAAACAGGATGAACAAACATCAGTGTAGATGCTTTCCTGCCACATTACAGCTAAAATGTATTTCTAGTTGTGCAAGAAAATCTGTTAAGGTGCAATGAAAACATGACCAATCAATTGTTTTTGTTTCTTTTTTCAGTCGTTGTTGGGTTTTTTTGCCTGATGCAGAAAACATGTAAACATTTTGCATTTTAAAGATGAAGACTTGTGCTGGTTTGAATAATTAGGTTTAAGGGCAGGAATGCTTCCACACAACACGGCAATGTTTCCTTTCAGCCTTTCAGTCAGTCTGATTAGGAAAACGGTGTCTGAGTGGAGTTAGACGACAAACAGCTGTGATTCTTGGAAAATGCATGCTGTTTTTCAGATTGTTGGGAGGTGATGTTTTACATGGAAAATCTGGGATGCAGAAACCTTCATCTGCTCTAAACTCATTTCAGTCAGTTTGCAAATAAACTAATTAAGAGTATTCTGAAAGGATTTTTATTAAAATTTCAGTGTATAATTACACAGAAGCAAACTGTGGAAACAGCTGTTTCTATAAAGCAGCTAAAGAAAGATGGTTTAATAAGCACATCCCAAAAACAACAACCTCATATTAGACAACCTAGGAAAAGCAGGCTGGAGGCTTGGCCTGCAAAATAAAACAGCCTGAAACTTCTGCCAAATTAAAAGCCTTTAATCTGGAAGAACAAACTGTGAGCTGGCAGAAAGGTTCCCTTACAGGAGCAAAGCATTCATCATTTACCTTATTATAATTCCTCACATAATCAGTAGATAATCATAAGAATCATTACGATACTAAAAGCTTAATAAGCCAGTAAATGAGCCTTATTCCTTTGTGTTTTGTGCAACATGAGAAGCAGAACAAAGCATTTCAGATCAAAGTATTTTCATAGCAATAAACCTTTTCCTCTGACAGGTCATTTTACTGTTTACTGTAATATCCACACATGACACGGCAAACCCAACGAGAAAGTAAAGAAGAAAAGCCATAGCAGAGGATTAAAAACAAGCAAAACGCCCAAAAAGCCAAAGTAAAGGAACAGTTTGTTGATTTAGGGGCATATCTGTCCTTTCTCTGTCCTGCTCAGCGTTGTGTGGTAATGAAGAGCGAAGGCCTCTGCTGCTTCCTTCACATGCTGTCCTCTTGTGATTTAAGCTTTATCTGACTCTTGTGTCCTCTGGAGTATGGCCCATCTGTCGCTGCTGGAAGACGAGCCTGTTTAAAGGCTCGCCAGGCATGGCTAGACTATCTATAAACCCGGCCAAAGGGTTGAGCCAAATAATGCCTCAAAGCTCTTCTCATTCAAAGTCCACACACCCTGCTGATCCCACCGTCTTTGGAAAAGCGGACCGGAGGATGGTTACAGTCCTGGCACAAAGTTTTCTTTCTTGGTTCGTCATGGTGGTTTGCTCTGCTGTGCTTCTGCACATCCAGCAGTCGTTCATGTTTACTGCGTGTTTTGGTGTCAGACTGTCTGTTGTTCCTGTGGACAAAGGATAAACAACACAATCACAACTCTGTAGTATTTAAATGACAATAAGGCAGAAATGGTAAAAAGACAAAGAAGAAACTGAGTGTGCCCGTTTGGAAAACAGCTACATGCTAAAGGAGAAGTTATAAAACAGCTCCTTTTTTTTGGAAGGGAGTTTGCCATGCATGCATCCAACTTTAGCTGACAGCTGTCATTATCATAGCATGTCATTTAGTCTCACCACAGACAGCATAAAAGCTGCACGGTCCCAGGATTGTCATCATCACTTCAGGCGTGCTAACTTGGGAGCGTTTGTTCTTTTGGGATTTCTGTGACTGTGAATGAAAGCGTGCTTTGTGATCACTTGTATATGTGACCCAATCTGTTATCCAAACAGCTGAACAGCCCTCTACTGGAGCATACACACTACATTCGTCTCTTTGTCTCTGTGGGGCAACGTAGTCACTTTGAGTGATGGTATGCAAAGGGGAGTTGCTCCTGGGGGCACACTGAGCCTTCAGCTGGCCATGCATTAAATTGTATACGGTGCTGAAAATGATCACAGTGAAAATAAATACATCCTCCCTTTAAATTTGAATTTATCATGTGCTGAGTCCCTTGCCACCAACTCCCCCAAACAGTATTTATTAATGTCCTACGGTAAGTGGAAAAAGAGGCAGTGAAGCTTGAAGGCGCAGTCCTCGACAAGTCCCTGCTTTTCCAGTGTTTGAGAACATTAAACCCATCTTATAGTTGGAATAAAGCAGCCAGTTTGCTGCATGACTGACAGACTGTAATGGACCAGCCCTATGTTTTATCACTCAGTTCTCCACTCGGCTCAGCTCGTTTGACATTTAACACTGGAAATGGCGAAACAGGCCTACTTATCTGATTGTGGCACACAGTCAATTCCAGTAGAGTTTTATATCCTCTGCAAATCTCCCTTTGTGTCATGACAGCTTCTGTGTGCTGTTAGAAGGGTGGATGGGGGCTGAAAGCTGCGGTGTAATTCATTCATCCACATTTTAAGTGATTTTTGCATCAAAAGGAGATGCAGTGGGTAATTCATGGCTTCTCAGCTCAGGTGTTAGGCTTTGCATTCATGACGATTACAGATCAGCATCATAAATAAGTAGAAACATGTTAATCTGTTGCTGCAGATGTGAGTCAGAGGTTTTGGCATCATCTGGCTGCATGGGGGAAAATTAAGATATCTGGTGGAACCCTTGAATGCTCAAGAGACCCTTCTTCCAAACCAAGCACTCGCTTGATAAATCAATCGCCCATCGGATATGCTGAAACAAATGCATGCATTAAGTTGCAGTTTAACTTTTCAAGCCCAACAAATAACACGGTCCTTTCTGGAAGCATCAATCCTGTCTCTATTCTTTGACTCGTTACGTTCATTAGTCTGTATGTTTAGCACAACCAGAACCTACAGTGTTGATAACTGCTCCTCAAACCTGCCTTCAGATTGCAGCATGTTCTAATTAGCTGTTTTTCTCAGGCATGGGCTGCCCTGAAAAGTGGAAATGGAAAAATAAGCCTGTCATTAAGTTGTTTACTCAAGCTGACCTTTACAGTGCTGATATTCTCCAGTTGCTTTGCGCATGATTAAAGCCTTTATAGCCATGTGCTGATGGCAATGAGTTGATAGCATTCAAATGCAGCATAGTTGGCAATGATGCATGTGTGGTGCAACCACAGTTTATGTGGAAAAACAGGCTTTTACGAGACTATTTCCTGCACAGAATTAGTTAACAGGCTCATTTTCAATAAGAGATAGTGAAACACAAGCAGAGGGAGAAATGCAGTTTAGGATGATCCGATGAGGTTTACGCCATTGTATTTTTTGCACTTGGTACTCTTTCCTTGTTTGTTCCTGAACTCAGGCTCTAAAAAAGCAAAATGAGGCTTTTTTTTTACCATGTTATTCTATTTAAACATCTTTTCTCCTCTTTTATCACCTTATATTTCTTTAATTTTCATCTGCACCCACTGTTGTTCAGATGAGGTTTATTTTTTAAATACATTTTCTGGAGAGAAGGTGCCTGTGGGGTGCTACGTCCTACGTGACCATGGCTGGAACAATCCTTTAAAAAACACAATGCTGAAATCTGATGCTCTGAAACAGTAAACTGCACAAAGAAGATTCATCTGAGAGATGTCAAGTCAGTGCCTTACATCCATCAGTACCTCCTAACCACACAAGGCCTGAAAACATCCTCAGAGAAACTCAAGGCATTCCTCTGCCATCACTTTTGTTCTCATCCAGCGTCTGACAGGCAACTGGAAAATGATTTCCAAATCTGGGACGAGGCCCAGCTGGCCCTTAGTGAATGTCAAACATACACACTTTATCTTTTCTCACCTCCTGTTTTTTGTTCACACATCTCCTGTTAGTGCAAGGTCACTGCTCAAAGAGGTGTGTATATATGTGTGTGTGTGAAATGTATGCAAAGGGCGATGGAGCTGAGAGTTTACGTGGGCTGTGAGCTCAGGTGTTGTGGAGCTTTTGAGGCAAGCAAAGCCTGACCTCAGGAATGTCAGAGCTGATGGGAATGGCAGATGTAAGGTTGGGGGTCCCTGCAAACATGTAAATGTGCTGTGCATGCATACACACTGTGGATTATGCATGTTTGGAAGCTGCATACAAAAGGTTACATCCAAATCTACAATTGCTTTGCAATAGATGAACAGAAACCCAGCCTTTCTCGTGACTTCTTACCTGGGGCTCCACAGATGCTCCACCATGCTCTAATGGCTCCCGTCACTGTGTGATAGATGGAGCCTGGTGGGCTCAGCTTGTGCCGCCTGCCCTCACCCACCTGCCTCTCACGTGGGGATACAGACCACTGCTTCAGGTGTGGATGGGCAGTCAGAATGGTGCAAAAAAAAAAAAACATGTTTTCTGGGACGTGCTGAAATAACGTGTGAGGTTTATGTTGTGTCTTGCATGTCCAGGAGACAAGGAGCTACCCAGGGCTCCCCACCTCAGTTACATTAATCCGGTTCTTTTCCTTTCTTTGTGTCTAGAGATGTCGGATCCTGACTGTCCTCAGGTGAACTTTCACTTTGAAAAGCCAGTTTGCCTTTATTCACTTGTCTCTTATAGGAGGCAGCGATTTACATGAACATGCATGAACTGAACCGAGCTGGAGGAGCAGGATGTGATGTCATGCTATACTGCAGATTAGGGGTTCCCATATCCAGTCCACGAGATCGACCGTCCAGCAGCTTTTAAATGCATGAATCAAAACCCATGCACGTGTCATCCAGCTCTACAGAGACATGCTAACGCGTAATTCATTAGATTCAGGTGTGTTGGAGCAGGAATGCATCTAAATGTTGCAGGTTGGCGAGCTTTACAGACACTAAATGATCAAACCCATCTACCCTAATGAGGTTTGAAAGTGTCTGTGAATTATTACTGTTCCTCTTTGCAGCATGATGGTGCACACATTCCACACACAGATGACTGAACAGGTCTTTCTGCTCCTGGATGTCTTCGCTTTGGGGGGGAAAATGGGGCGCAGCAACGATGATGAAAAGTGACTTGGACTGGGTTTACTTCAGCATACTGTCATCCAGCTGAAGAGAAGCTGACAGCCATGTTTTGCAGCAGGAGTCGGAGCCACCATTGCCTTCTCTGTGAATATGAAAACCAAGAAAGATGAAAAATCTCTAAAATAATGCTGCATTAAACTTGTCAGGTCACCACATTGTCCCTCGTTTTACTGCTTATTGGAAACGCTCAGTCTTTTTATAGCTAGTTTGTCCATTATGTAAGCACTAAAGTCCTACACTAGGGTTATTCAGCATGGTCCCACAGGAGCCACAGGCCTGCAGGTTTTCAATGTATCTCTGCATCAACACACCAAAGCTAAATTAAATGGATCCACTGGGTTATGAAGTCCTGTACAACGGCTCATTTACTGGAATCAGGTATGTTGCTGCAGGGATGGAAACCTGCAGTGCTGCGGCCCCTTTGGAGCCGAGTTGCATAGCCTCCACTACACCGTCCTTGCACTGCATGCATGAGTTGCTTTAACAGAGATGTATATAGATCTGATTATTTCACTGTTTTCCTTTAGCAGTCATGAGTCAGTTTTACTCATCCAGGAGTATCACAGGTTCCGCAGTAAAACCAGACGGTTGGCTTTAATCTCAGGGGATGTTAACTGACATGTAAAGTGTTTTTCAAACAGCATTTCTATTATCAGTCCTATTGGACTTTCAGCTGCTGTACAAAAGATGTTTGGACATGTAGTGTATGTTTCTAAATGTTAGTTATAATCAGACAGCGGGTAAACAGCAAGCTTCTTTAAAACATTAACTCACCAGGGTTTTATTGTGTTTTTGGTCTGTTTGTCCACAAATTAGCACAAACAACAAAAGCATGAGCAGCTAAACAGAAGGGTCCAGTCAAAATCACATAAAAGTCACAAACATCACATTTTGTCATTTTTAACAAGAATCCAGATTTATTCCGTTGTGGTTTCACCTAAACGCTCATAAAACAAATGTTCCTTTTTGTAAACAGTGATGTTATAAAAAAACACACATTTAAAAGGGATAAAAGACAAATAAAATCACAAAAAGTTAAGTTACAAAACCTCTTTCCTTGTATGAGTGCACCTGTACACCGAGAAAGAGGAGGAGCCGTCCTTCCCGTGATCGATTATGACTCCTACTGGGGGATTCTGCCTATAAATACAGATTGATTGGTTTCTAGTTTCTCTGATTTATGCACAGAAAATAATCCCTGAACAGATCGTCGCATCATCATACGTCTAAACTGCTCCAACAACATTATTTCTACCATTTCTCAGCCTCTCCGTGTCGGCTCAGATCTGCTGTTGCCATCTCAGATTTCATGCTCGGCTAGTATTTAAAGCAAGTGATTTATGAGCATCCAGGGATCTCGTGCACTGCAACGGTTTCACTTTTCCTTCAGATCAAGCACAAGTGGGTTTTTGGACATTTAAACTGAGCCAAGCTCTTTGGCTGTTGTCTCCTTACTTCTTCTTACACTCTCCTCTTTCATTTTTTCTTGTCTAGTTGCTGAGTTGCAGTTTTTTTTCTTCCCTTAAACAGTCCTCACCGCTGACTAAAGGAGCCCTGGCCCTCGCCCAGTTCGGATTTCTCCGCTGTGACACACTGGAGTGATTATCGCAGCGGCAAAGCAAAGCCACACGGGACGATCTATGAGTTGTAAACATGGATACAGATTCTCCCACAATGTAGTAGATGCAGTAAAAAGGGGCATGTTAAACTAAAAAAGCTGTACTGGTGTGTTCTTCCTTGGATTTTATTCACCTCTTCTGGAAAATATTTGGGTTTTTTTTTGTAAATGCTATTTCTTTAATATATTTTTTTTTATTTGCGCTGAGCTTAAATACGCTCCAGAGCTCGGTGACACCATGCAGCTTTTGCCCCTTTCCTCTCTCTGTTACAGATTTCTCTCCTCGTTAGCTTCTAGTCTCTAAGACAACAAAAGGTCTAGCTTCTTTTAGTTCGTACAAGTGCACGGCTTAAACTCTGCAGACTGTCCTTCATTTTTTCTGTGTAGAAATATTCAGGGTTCTGGCAGCGGCTGTAAGCCTTCATCTCACACCATAAGTCATCTTTGTGCTGGACGTTGGTGCAGCGTCTCTCATGCTTATTACCAGCCAGTATAAACAGCAACAACTGTTATGGTGTCACGGTGGTCAGCTGTAACATGACACACCAGAGAGCTATTTTCAAAAAGTGGTTGAGGGAAGGAAAACTGAAGTTGGAGAAATGTTCTGCATGCAGCATCTGACGTCCCTCTGACAATCCATCTGCTTAGTTTTGGATCTCAGCTCTGGCTTTGTTTCCTCAGTTCATGGGCTAGCCTGCTGCGGGAGCTTACTGCCTCTGGAAGCGCCGCAGAACAACGGCTTTAATCTCCCAAAAGCATAGTAATAACTCTGAATCCATGCACTTACGGGGCATAATGAGTCTGGACACACATCGCTGCAACACTATTTGATATATTTAGTAATATTTTGAGTTTCACTTTGCGCCAACCTGAAATTAATGCCCTTTTCAACCCAAATCAACATTTTTTTCTCAGTAGTGGGCACACAGCCTCGCTGGTCTTCACAGTTCAAACAAATATGGGAAAT
>JBAMIG010000010.1:25439481-25452275 GCA_037177335.1 Kiunga ballochi
ACCCAAATCAACATTTTTTTCTCAGTAGTGGGCACACAGCCTCGCTGGTCTTCACAGTTCAAACAAATATGGGAAATCAGGAACACGAGGTTTATTTTCAAACCATTACAGTGGTTTCACTCAATAAATATCCTCTGAAATGTGAAGGGTTTGAGGTGACTTTGGTTTTCCATTGTCATTATATTCTTACCGTTTGGCTCCTCTGAGCCACTTGGCTTTTTGGAGAAGTAGAGATCGTTCTGAGACTTATTGAAGATCAATTTATAGCATTTTTATCTTGTCAGCTTTTGTTTAGTGAATATAACGCATCATTATTTGGTGACTTTGCTGTTAGACGTGCAACCTGGTAAAACATTTTATAAAAACTCAATTATTCCAGTGAATTGGGTTTATTGTGTAGTGGTTCTGCTCCGCACAAGTTTTTACATTTGGATAGTTTTAATTAACAAATTTAAAACAATAGAATTTGACATTTATTTGCATAATGGCAATTTTGTCCAGGCTTCTCATAACATTTCCAACTCTGAACATATTTTTTCTTTAACCAGACATGGAGATTTCATCATCTGCAGAGACGTTCGGCTCCTAAACGCAGATGTCTCTTTAGATCTATAGAAGTCTGGTTGCAGCTGATGACAAAATGAATGTGCTGGGATCATGGCACATATAGGAAGAAAGCCTCTTCTGACTGTTTAATGAAGGTCATCTGGTTCAAGCACGAGAAGATGACATTTTGTGTGAGTAGCACTCATCTGAAATGAGTGTTTTAGGAGTTTAAGTGAAGCGAGGAGGCGAGCTGGAACGCTGAGTGAAGGTTTTGAAAGAAATGGATCCCATGCTGGTTCAGTGATTATGGTTAATAAAAGCTGACCAAGACAGCTTGAGCTGGCATGTTCTACAACATCTTGGTTGGAAAGTTTCTCCCAGATTTATTTGCTTTCTTCATGTACATTTAGATGTCAGTTGTTTTTTTTCAGATGAGCCATATTGCAGTGGTTTGCATTTCTTTTCTTCAGCATCCATCTCTGTCATGTTCTTACCTCGTTTGTACTCTTATGTCTCCTTCACCCCACCTTAGGGATTACGTGTGTTAAATTCTTTCACCCTTCATTAGAACCCAGTTTTATATGAACAAATTCCTGCTTGTGACTGCTGCTTTTTAGCTTTTTGCATTTCTGAGGTGGATCCTTGCAGATAAACTGCTAGCCAGCCAAGCTGACTGAGGCTTTCAGATTAGTTCATTCAGGTTAAAAGCTTTGATCATAAGCAGTTAGAGGAGGGTCCGCTGTGGGGTTTGACTCCATGACCTCTCCCTTCATGTCCCCCTCCATCTAGCAGTGCTTCACTTAACTTTAGGTAAACGCTGCAAAGAGAGGCGAGGGACCCAATTACCTACCTAAAATGTTGACAGGATTTATGTAGCTTTTATTTATTGAATCGTAAGGGGTAAAGTCTGCAGAAGCCTCTCAATTAAAAAAAGTTCAGAAAAATTAACTTTTTTTATTTCATTTGGTCTTCCTGCTCCATTAGAGTTTATTTTTAACAGTTAAAACTGTTTTATAAGTTTCCATTTAAATCATAAAAAGTTCTTGCAACTCTTCTGACTGTATTTTCAACATTTTGCTAATACCAGCTAGCATAAAGTCTGGAAACAAGTGTTAGCATTTCCCTCAACATAAATAAAATCCACATTAATTTTTAACCACTTAACTGGGAGTTATGTAATGTCATAATAAAATGACAGTTTTATTATTAAGATGCCAAAACCTTAGCTCTGCTGTCTTAAGTACAATTGAATGCTAGTTAACAGACCGCTACATGTGTTAGCATGGATAGCTAACAGCAGCTTAACAAGTGTTTTGGATTGTTAGCAATTAAAATGTTGTATTTGTCGTCATTTTAAATTTAGAGTGAACTGATATTTACTAAATTTACTGAGCAAGGTTGAGACACAATGCATTAGAGAAGCATGCTGCGATTTAATTTCTTTAGTTTGCCTTAATAACACATAGCCTTCATTATGCAGCTGCTGTTTAGAGCATGGATGTATTGAATCACCAGCTGTTGCTGCATGGGACATGAATTAATATTTTTGTTTATATAGGCAAAGAGCTCTTCTTCCTGAAGTAAATCCATGAAAACAAAATAAAGGTCCCACATTTTGCACAAGAGCAAGCTGTGATTCCCAGCTGCTGCTGATCCATATCACATTGTTAGGATGTGAGTAATTAGGCTCTTATCTAGTTTTGCGTACTAATAAACAGGTTTTAACACCCAGTGGTAATTTAGTGTCTCAGAGGATCACAGCAGCAGATAAGCTGATAAGAAGAGAAGATGGATGGTGTATTTGTGGTTCAAGCATGATTAGCTGTTCCTGCAGTTTAGGAGCAAGGACACAAGGAGAGTTTATATCCATCCATCAAACCCGCAGAAGGATTTATGCAGACTTTCGAAGGAACCTGGTGTGCCTACCAAATTTCAGCTTTCAGTGTGTGTGTGTCTTTGTGTGAAGGCTTTCAAGGTGGCAGTACAGTGTGATTGGTACCCTGAGCTCATTTTCACTTCCATTACAAGTCTATCAGTGTAAGGCAGGATCTTGATGAAAGGCCTCTGAAGACAATTGATCTCAGTAATGATGAAGAAGGGAGGATAGGTCAGACGTGGTACTTTTTCACAAAATTTTCTCCCAGGTGCTCGCCGGTGTGCAAGTCAGTCACGGCTTTGCACTTTGATGGGCTTCTTAAACATGTTTGTTTCTGCATTTTCCTCAAATGTTTTTAGGATGTGAAACATGTATGATTTGCACCAGCAGTTATTTAAAACAAGCTCTCTAAATTTCCCTTTTTCCCTTCACTCACATCAAACCCTTTTAGATGGTTTTCTTCTCACTCAAAAGAACAGGGCAGAAAAAGGCAGTCCCAGGGACCAACAGGCTCCCATAATTGGCCTGTTTTGCATTTCATCTGAAAGGATATTTAATGCACATGCCTCTCTTATAAAGCCTTAATTGGTGCAAATCTGAGCTGATTGTGCCTGAAACACAAAAGAAATGGAAAAACACTGCCCTCATGCCTCCTACCAGGTTGTGCTAAACCACTTATTTCAGACTAAACTGGATTATTAACTAAAGACACAAAGCTGGAAGGCTTGTGTTTTCCTGCATAACAAGGCTGCAGCCCCCGCCGTGCTATTGGCCGGCTCGTAATTGAACTTATGCTTTTGAATAGTCTACCAGCTTGCTGCGGAAGATTCACGTTTGTTTATTTAAGAAATGACACACATGAGGAGGTCAGTGTTGTCCCTCTGCAGTATATCCCTCTGCAAGTACATTTCTGGAACATTTCCTGTTGGCTTGCAGCTCCATTATTTCCCTGCTGTCACCTTTATTTTCATTTGAAAGTCAGCGCGTTTGATGATGTAAAACATGACTTGGAGCACTGAAGTGAAATGAAAGCGTAGTTTTATGGTTTTCCTGCACAGAAAAACTGAAATGTGCAAGTGCAGCACCAGAATGGAAATGAAACCCCCCCTCAGGCCATAGCATTAACATATGGAGGTGGTTAAGGTGGCGGTGTTCGAGCGTGTGCTGAGTCTGGGAAGAGTCAAGATGACACATCTGTTTGTCACAGAGCCAGGTATGAATAAGTGTGTTTAGGAGCAGTTCCAGAGCAGCACCAGTAGCACCAGCAGCACCAGCTTCTCAGAGGTGTATGCACACAAGCCAAGTTTTTGCCCTTTGCATGCCGTTCTCATCAGAGCAGGAGAAAATTGATTGGCTGAATCAAAAGGGGAAGCATAAATGAGTCATAAACTGCACAGAGAATATTGTCTGGTTTGCAACGGTGCTTATTTAAGATGTTGTCAGTGAAACTGTCTCTCCAAAAGTAGAGTCTCTTGTGCAGAAGAAGCTACCACTACGCTGATGTGTTCTAAGCTTGTGTTTGGACTGGGCTGTTGTCCTGAGAGCCTGCTGGTGAAAATCCTTGTAAATCTGAGCTGGATCTCCCCAGAGCAGCAACTGGGGAGTATTACCGGCACTCCATGATTCCTCTGTAGCAAAGTCGGGACATAGTACAGGACCTCAAAGACATCTTTAGTCCAGCTCGTCTTGCTGCAGGGTTTCTCGAGCCAGCCAGGGATCCGAGGCGTAGATTGAAACCAGAGAAACATTAAGATGATCTGCATTTGTTCATCCTTCCTTTATGTTTGTTTGAAGTTGAGCTGTTGGGTCATTCTGCCTCAATCATGTAAAGTTATTGGTAATGTATATGACTTTATGAGGATTATAGTAATAAATCAGTACTAATGGAATTTTAGCAAATAGACTACACAGAGTTTTACATTTCAAGACTTCTTGCAGAATCTAATGATTGTCATTAAATCTGATGCACAGTGCAGCCATGAGGCAGAGAAAAACAGCCCTCTGTTGACTAATTTATACATTTGATCTCATTTGTATAATTTAAACAGTAAGCAAATGAAACAGGACTTTGTGGTTTTTCTGTGCTAGCGCTACGTGCACGCTGGCTGCTAGCTCCATGTGTTTATTATATGGTGTGCACACCTCTCTGGCTTCTACAGCGAGCAGGGACACATGTGCTGCATTCCTCTGTCTCGCAGCTTCTTATTAAAATGTTGCAGAGATGCAGCCTTACATCTCACAAGCTTTCTCCATTTCTCTCCTCAGTCTGATAAACATTCACAGACAGATGTTGGTACTTCTTCCCTTTCAGCATTGGGCTAAGTGGTATTTTTTAGCATAAACCTCAGTTTTGTGTTGTGGTGCTTAGCTATGCGCTTGTTTGACCCCTCTGCCTGAACGGTACGGTAAACATTTACTTTTAAGTGTCCTTTACAGCATCTAATGGTGATAACTTCATATATTCTTTAGTATCTCGACCTAATATTTCACCCTGGATTTGCAGAGGGGGTCTGCCCCTTCCTGCTTTGGCTCAGATTAATGAGAAAAAGAGATCTGGATGGAAACGTTGACCTTTTGTTGCCAGGCAACTGAACAATTTCGTCAGCCATGGCGTACTCTGGCACATCCCCGGGAGATGCTAAATCATGTCGGGTCATTGTTGGATCTCTCCTCAGGGTGTTGGCAGACCTGACCTTTTATGCTTCTGATATTTTCCAAAATTCCTGTGAATTTCTTCACCAGCATTACCAGAATATGATGCTTCGTTAACTACAGATACGGATTTAATGAGCCTAATTTCTCGCCATCACACAGCAAATCTTAGCTATATCAGTAATCATTAGCAGTCGCTGGATGTCCCCGGAGGCTAATGAAGCTCTTCTTTCTGTGAATGACAGCAGACAGGCGAGGCAATCAATAGCAGAGCCCAAAGCAGCAGCACAGTGATGTTTATGATCACAGATGAGACATACTTCTGCCCTTTAGCTTGAAAAGCTTAAAAAAAATCACATTTTCTAAGAAATATAGCATGAAACATTAATTTTACTGTCTTTTTTGTTTGTCTATTCATTTAAAAGACAATAAGACAGAAACATAAAGCAATATGTTGTCATATTATTTTTTTATTATATTGATTGCTTGATTGATGCTGGATGACGTGAGTGGACACTGTAATGTGAAAAGTTGCTGCTAACATATGAGCAGGTGTAGGGAAGTAAATCCCACCTTTTTTCAATGCTTTGCTGACAAATGATTTACTACCAAACGCAACACGAGGGAAGTGTTTTTATGTCAAGTTTAGAATATGATGAGTAATGTTCATAAAGCTTTGTTTATTTTTCTATTTCTGCAGGCCACAAGGGTCTGAAGGAAAAACCTGTGAACAGAAAGCTGTGTTGTTAGGTCACCTTCCATTTAAACAATCAATGCATTGATTCACTGTTTGCTTTCTGGTCTAAAAGGAAAAAAGTGAGTGCTGTATTTTACTTAGTGGGTTAAAAGTATCCACGGTGTTTGGCAAGATGCAAAAATGATAGTCATGTAAAACTAGAAAATTTGCTGCGTGAATGCTTTCATGCTGGTTTGTTTTTAAAGTATTTACCAGCATGAAAGCAGACAGAATGACTGGCTGCTGTGTGGTGCTCAGCAGATTGCTTTACTAAGAGGATCTTTATGTGTTTATGTATGTTTATACTGAGATCCTCTTGGTAATCAGAATTCTTTATCTATTTATTTTGAATGAATATTTATTTAACATAATTTACATATGTTGCTGGGACCGGAGAGGGCAGAGAAAGGACAGAGAGAGTCAGCAGAGAGGGAAAAGAGAGGAGAGAGAGAGACACCACAAAGGAAACACTGTAATCCGACCAGACACTATTCCATCCATCACACCTGTACAAACAACATAAAAAACATCTCACGGGCTCCGTGGGAGGTCAAAGATCATACGGGGTGAAAAGTGCTCACAGAAAGGTGATCATGTTAAGGAGACCCCCTCTACCTAAAGGTCAGAGGCAGGCCAGGACCACCCAAGACCAGGGCAACTACCAGTCAGCCTCAAACACGGACCCCAGCCACCCCACCGCGGAACAAACCCAGCATCCTCTAAGGAGGCGGCAGAGGGAGGTCCCAGCCAGAGCCCCCCCACAGTCAGGGGGAACGGGCCCCAGTGGGCCCAGGCCAGGAATTACCGCAGGGTGTCGGGCGCCGGCCGCCCAGTGCAGGTTGAGCACCGGCCCAGGGCCCCAGGAGCCCCCCCAGGCAGAGGAGCTTTAAAGTTAAACACTCTAAAAAGTAGAAACATTTTAAAGTACAAAGGTAAAAAAAACTCCGGAAAAAGATGAATGCTTTGATGAACTCGTTTATTTAGTTGTTTGTGGGGAAAAAAGCGTATCTTTTTTTTCTGAAGAAGCAAAAGGCCTTAAATCATTTGTCCGATATTATCACAGCAATCAAATCTGAACTTTTCCAGCTTTTCTCTGTTGTTCGGTTTCTGATGTCATCCCATGACTGCTAATTATACCGAACATGACGATCACGTGTTCAAACAGCACCAGCAGTCTGAGTCTGATCCCTGTCTCTTGTGTTTTATGTGCCTAACAGAGGAAGAACAGCCACCTGCTGCTGAATGTGTGTTTGCTGGGAGTGTGGGGAGTGCTCTTACTGGCCTGCCGCTTCTACTGGATGGGCAACAAACCCCCAAACTTCTCCAACTCTGACAACCCCGCGGCTGACTCCCCGTCAGTCCTCACCAGGACTCTAACCTTTTTCTACCTGCCTGCCATCAACTTTTGGCTCCTCCTCTGCCCAGATACACTCAGTTTTGATTGGTCAATGGATGCTTTGCCTTTAATCAGGACATTTTCTGACTGGAGGAACCTTCATACTGTGCTCTTCTACCTTGGGTTGCTGTTGCTAACTTGGTTCGGCCTCTGGTCACACCACACAACCAAAAGTAAGGACACCAATGGAAAAGCACATCTTTACATTAATGGTAGAAATGGGAACAGTAATGGACACAGTAACCACTGTAGCAGCCATGAACTCATGAGCAACTCTCACATGGATTGTCACTTTAACGGTACCAAAAATCACTACGAGATCAGGACTCCCCTGCCGACCACTGAAAATGTGGTGGTGTTCTCCCTCGGCCTTTTGACCGTCCCTTTTCTACCTGCCACAAACTTGTTTTTCTATGTGGGATTTGTGATAGCAGAGAGAGTCCTGTACATCCCCAGCATGGGCTTCTGCCTGCTGGTAGCTGTGGGGCTCAGATCCCTGTATGTCCGGCTGCGACGCAGGTCATCCAGGACGGCGTTATTGTACTGCACTGCAGCGCTCGTCCTTTTTTTTGGAGTGAAAACCGTTTTGAGGAACCAGGACTGGCAGAACGAAGAGATGCTCTACAAGTCAGGGATTTATGTCAATCCTGCTAAAGGTAAGATTTTGCATTTGTTCATGTTGGTTTGTCTTCATCACTCAGCCTCATCACAGAGCAGCTATTTCTTAAAAGCATCATCATTCAATCTGTATGTTATCCAAACCTATCCTGCAGTGCACCACATGCCCCCTCTCATTTGGAGAGGCATCTTTTTCTATCTCTGATTGGCATTTTCACCCAAAAGCATTCATTACACATTCAAAACAAGAAACAGGGAGGCGCTTCACATTGCGACCGAAGGACACGTTGAGTTTAGCTAATCTTCATTTCAGCAAAACTAAAAGGGAAACTAACATAGTGGACAAATGAACCCACCACCACACCTCCCCCATCTTCAGATGCACATGGCTGCTGATGTGATCGGGTCATAAGTAAATACACTGCTAAATGAATGGAGCTGGAGTTTCATGTAAAGCCCATTGTGCTGCTTTTATAGCTACATTGAATTTGATTTGAATATGATCATGTAATTCTGCAGACTTAAAAAAACAAGTCCCTTACAGGTCGACTTCATACTTTCCCTCTGTAAACACCTCTTTCAGCAAAGGACGCTGTAAAGCACCGTGAATAAATCGCTGAGTCACAATCATGTTTTAGTTCATAACCAAATTACCGTCGTCGTTATTTCCCGCAGAAGTCCATCATTCCTCCATGTCCCCCCAACTTTACATCCAATGAATTTGTTTTGTTTGAATATACTTTTCCACTCCACAGTATGTGCTCAGAAGGCTCCTAGCAACCTCACATCATTTGTCACTTACTGCACCACACCATTAAACGCTAACTCCTTTAGCGCTTCAATGGCACTGTGGTGGTCTTCTTTTCAAGCACATTCTCATCGGAAACACTGGGTGTTATGCATAAAACTCCCCCGTTGTGTCATGTCTCTGTGTTGCACCACCAGCTGCAGCAGAACTGCATCTTTTTAGAGGTTAAAAGCACCAAGGCCGAGGCAGCGTGAGGCTGTGAGTGACAAAAGACGATTATTACCCGGTCCAGAAATGTTCCAAAGCTTTTTAAGCCCCTGAAACAAAACATGTGTTATTAAAGATGGTGGCCACAATGCTCGACTGTTTATTTTATTGTTTAATCATCCTTTTCTTTTTCTGACCTCTCAGCATGGGGAAACCTTGGAAATGTGTTAAAAAGCCATGGAGAAATGGAGAAAGCTGAGCAGGCTTACAGAAATGCGCTCTACTACCGCAGCAACATGGCCGACATGCTGTATAACCTGTGAGTTTACTTTTCTGTTTAATTTTTCATGTCTACATCCAACTGTAGATGTTTCAGTTTTTAATGTTCATGGTCAGTTAGGGGCGCTCTTCTTTAACACGTGAGCATTGACCCAAAGTGGCCTCTCAGAGGACCTATATTCCCCAGAGTGTTGTAGGCCTGACAGGACTATTAAAAATGCCCCTTCAGATTAAAACGCACAGCATCAGTGATGTGCCCATGTTCTTGTATGACACAGCATTTTATTTTCACACCTCTCTTCTTCTGAGCTCTAAATTGCTGTTGCTTTTGTTTCCTCCAGCGGTTTGCTGCTACAGGAAAGCAACAAGTTCTCAGAGGCACTCCACTACTACAAGCTGGCCATTGGGAGCCGGCCAACACTGGCTTGTAAGACCAGCTCTTCTTTTTTCTTTCTTTTTTTATTGACCATCTCCAGCTCTCGTGGTTATGGCTGTGCTGTGTCCAGGCAACAGTGAATAAAGGCTGTGGTTATGCGAAGGGAAAGCAAAGGGCAGCGACTAGCATATAGCTAACATTCAAGCACATCTGTGACTCCTCCGTTATGTGAGCACACACAGTACCACACTGTGACCACAGTGCTTCCCTCCATATTCACTATATTCTCACTTTTTATTGTGCCTCTCTTCTTTGTTTTATTCCCCGGCATGATGTCCTTATTGTTATGCCTCTGCATCCTTGCTGGATCTTTAAATGTTGTATGACTTTATCAGCCACAGCTCTGAAGCAGATGCATGCAGGGGGAGATCACAAACTCATGCTTCTAGTGATTTCCTTAGATTTATTAAATGAAATGTATTTTTCTAATCTGATACAAAGCATTTTATTTGTCTTAAAAGTATGTTTAATCTCTATTTCATGTTGGGGCCCAGAGTAAAAACAATGCATGACAGTCCTATCAAAGTGCACATGCAGTGTCATCGTCTTCATGTTCCCTCTCTGATTTACAAATTGCTCACATTTGTTCCAACCATCCATCACTGACACATTAACACATAATCTTTGTTTCTTTCCTTCCTAAAAATAATTAGACATCCTATCAGGCTGGAAAATTGTCATTCAACGAGAAGTTATGCAGTGTGCTATAACTGATAAGCGGGTTAATTAATTACCCCATAAGCCGCAGACATTTTGAAAGCAGAATGATAATGTGACGCTTAGCGTTTTCTCAAGGTTAAACCATTACTCACTGCCTAATGGTGAGCTAACTGTTGCATTTTTATTCAATACAGAGCTTGTTTTGTGATAAAGCGCCATTGATTTTTACTTTGCATGCAGACAGCAGGCATGCATTTAGGAGAAACTTGCTTTTTTCTTTATTTCACTGAACTATTTCTGATTTGGTGCAGATCATAATGATGTGAAATAATCACCCATTTAATGCAATACAATACAGGAGAGATGGGTTTGATGCTTTAAGATAACTTTTACAGATGTAGAAAAAGGAGGCAGATTGTTCGAGTAATGGAGAAAAGACTGAATTTCCCTCTCAAACCCTCCCTTTTGACTTCAATATGTGTCAGCACTATCTTGAAGACTCTTCCGCATTGATTTGTTTTTATCAAGTTAATTTATTCCTGCAAGCGAGCTTGGTGGGGAGTTGTTTAGAAAGCCGGCTCCACAGAGGCTAATTACGCTCCAGCTTGCATTGATCCTCACATCTTGTCTTTAACCGCTCAACAAGTCACAAACGTGTCTGAGTATTGGTCAGAGTATACGTCTGAGTATTTTCCTGAGTTTTGGTCTCATTTAGCCCTTTCTGCTCTCTGTTAGTGTTTGTTTTATGAAGATGGACCTATGAGAATCATCCTGAAAACCAATCTCCCTTAAACAGAAATGAATGAATGTTAAATTCTAGTCAGTCAACAAAAAAAGATGCAGGATTTTTTTCTCTTTGGTCAGTTATCTGCACCTGACAATTATAAAAATGCCTAGAATAAATAATAGCTGTATATATAAAATAAAAATAGCTCATTATAAATACAACTTTTAAACAGCACAAATAAAACCCAACATCCTAATAAATTAATTCCAGTAAATGTTATCTGGATAAACAGTCTTTGTGGTCTGAGCTGCTTTGTTTCCCTCCACAGCGGCCTACTTGAACACGGGCATCATTCTGATGAACCAGGGTCGGCTAGATGAGGCGAAACGCACCTTCCTGACGTGTGCCGACATCCCAGATGAGAACCTGAAAGACCCGCATGCTCACAAGAGCTCAGTCACCAGCTGTTTGTACAACCTGGGCAAGCTGCTCCACGAGCAGGGACATCAGGAGGTAACAGTACTAACAGTTTTACACAGTCCTGGATACATATTATAATGCTAAATCATAAAATAGATCAAATTAAATGTGTTTTAAGTTGATTTAAAGTAATTGTTATGTCTGTAAAAGAGCTAATTGATGTGTCTATAACAAAAGGCCATAAAGTTAATCCCACACAATGACCTTTTCATTTTCTAAAATTCATTTTTGACTCAGTAAAAATATTATTTACATTTTAAATTCATGTCCCGCTGTGGGAGTTGACGGAGGGTTTTTTTGTATTGTGCTGGGGAAGTAAAATGTAAAACCACTGTGAAGTGAGATAAAATGCAGGAGGTTGCAGAAGCAGCCTTCGGGAAACGCTGAGAAAATGTTTTGCTTTAATATGAACATTTTTCAAAATTGCCTCTGTCATAAGGGGATAGCGTGTTCGTGCAGATAATCCTCAGGCTGTTTGTAACAAAATCGCTCTATTTCTTGCCCCTAAAGACCTCCAGCGCTGGCGAAAGCAACCGGATTTCCAGTGCTGCACATTCATACTGTGTATAAGCAGTGATGCTGCTGATTCAATCAAGAGTGAAGCAGCGGTGCTGCTGATTCAATAAAAGCCTTTATAAATTGTTGGCATGCTGGAGACGAGGAGCAGTCCCATTTCCTCTGACCTCTCACCGTAGCATTTGCTTCAGCAATCAAGTGGTTCTAGGTCTCTGTAGCACTTAAACTCAGGGGGACTCAAAGGTGAACTGCTGGACCTACACACTATACATACAAGAGTCAGTAAGTGGCATCGCTGTGGTTCTTCTAACAACCGTGACTCTGAGGACAGAGTCTTTCTACTCCGCTCCGTATGAACCACCCAACCGGTGACCCTCAATTCCACGCTGAGTATTCATATTGTCAGTGCCCCGGCTGCATCGGAGCAATGACTAGTCCCCCCAGACTCTGCTTCTCTGGCAGCATCTATCTGCTCTCCAATGCAAACATCCCCCACCTTCTTCTTTCTGTTGGTTTCATTCCCAGGAGGCCCTCTCCGTGTTTAAAGAAGCAATACAGAAAATGCCAAGACAATTTGCACCACAGAGCCTCTACAACATGATGGGTAAGCACTGCTTTTCTTTCCTGGCATGAAAAGGCTTGTCAAGAGTTCATGGTTAACTTTTCTGGATGTGCGTGGTAGAATCTGGCAGTTTTGGCTGCAACATTCTTCCTTTTCTTAAGATTTAAGAGACAAATAAGATAAAAATGTCCTTTAGATTAGGCCAGTGCTTCTCAAATAGTGGGGCGCGCCCCCCCAGGGGGGCGTGGTGCAATGCCAGGGGGGGCACGTGTGACCCTGGGGAACATGTTTTTTTTCTGCCGTTCTAAAATAAACTGTAATTGCACATCCACTCCAGTAGTTGGCAGTAGTGCTC
>JBAMIG010000010.1:25475504-25492671 GCA_037177335.1 Kiunga ballochi
GAGGCCCTCTGAACACACCACACAACTCAGGAAATGGCACCATTTTCTCTCCTTCCTTTCAGTGATGTGGAAAAACCTAAACGTGTGTGTAGAATTATGCCGTACATAGCCTGTACATGAGAGTACATAGGTTACACGTGTGAGTGAAAACCAGAGGAAACAGGTGCAGTGTGTGCACATCAAAACACCAGGATTGATTAGTTCCAGAGGCAGCGGTCTACTGGTGCACTTCTCCAGACAGCTGCACTTCCATTCAGACCATCACATGCTCCTCTTGCACGCTTGGGAGGAAGGATTTCACAGGACGTTATGTCAAAGGGAACTGTACTGGGACCAGTGCGGGATCTGGACTCATTCAGCTTGTACCTGCTCTCACCAGAATATCAATGTCCTGCAGCAGAATGCACGACTGGATCTGCTCATTGCAGGTGATTTAACACATACCGACAGGCATGGTGGAGGTCCTCGTGAAGCAGCAGTGCTATTGAGGAGCAGATTGCACGGACTTTGCAACCTGGTTTCATCAGCAGGCTAGCATGCTGTATGTGGTGCTCTTCTGACAGGGAAAATATCAGATTTCAGTTTTTATGAGACAAATCCATCAGAAAGGTCATAAACCACTGTAAGTCAGAACACAACTCACTATTTAACAATGAGAAAATGAACAGTTTTTTCCTGTAATTAATCAAGTGAAGATTTTTTTTAGAATTGATTCTGGACCACTTTTTATTTTTCTTTCTAAGTACACGACTGAAGTTTACTATAAAACATACTGTTCCAGTTAGAAGAGCAGCATTACAGGTCCAGCCCAGATGGCCCATCAGCCTGACAGCATTCAGTAGGATATATTCATCATTATGTTTTAATTAGACCTTGGAAGATACTCACCACGAATGGATTTGGAAAGGAATCTGCAGAATTTCTTACTGAATACAAAATATCAGCAACAGGCTTCTCATCTTTATCAGGTTTTCTTTTTTGATGATGCACCATAAGACAAGTCACCATCTGCACTTAAGATAACATGTCCGAGTCTCCTATTGGATCATTCCTGCAGGGAGATCATTGTTCAGCTGCAACAAGTTATTTATCTCCAAATCCCCAAAAGCTTCTTGTTTCCTAAACCACCCCCCTGTGGTGGTGGAAAAGGTGGTGGTTTGTTTCAGAAGGATCCAATCATTTGCATTAAACAGAAAAAGCGTGTAAGAAGATGCATGTTTAATTGTAAAAGTAAGAACATAACAACAGGAAGAAGGAACTCCACAGCTGTTGGGCCAGAAAAAAACCACCAATCAGAGAAAAGAACAGGGGAAAGGACAGCATAAAGACTCTGGAGCTAGAAGAAGCTCATGTGGTCTGATGAATCCAGATTAAACCTGTTCCAGAGTGATGGAGTATCAGAGTAAGAAAAGAGGCAGATGAGGTCACGCAGACAACATGCCTACTGTACAAGCCTGTGGGGGCCGTCTATCACCTGGGATTGCTGCAGGTGCAGGTCCCTCACACACACACACACACACACACACACACACACACACTGTCTTCTAAATGCTAAATGCGTTTAGGTCCTGCTGAAATGCTTATCTTCCAGGAAAACGACTTATATGTCGTCCATTTTATTGCTACCACATTCAGGATTGCAGGGAAGTTGGAGCCTCATGCCAGCTGTTCGCAGGCAAGAGGCAGGAGACACTGGACAGGCTGGCTGTCCATCGCAGGGACACATATCCCACAAAAAACCTTGATGCATGCATGATCCGGAAGCCAACCATCACAGGTCATTTAGCATGAGCGTCTCAGACCATTTCTGACTTTTCTCTGTCATCTTTGGCACATAAAGATGTTTTTTCCCAGAAGCAGCTGAAATACGAGCTATTTTCTCTACATGTCTACAGTTTTTCTGTCCTCCTGAGATTCTGTGCAGCACAGTGACTTCTCTGAGAAATACATTTCCTGGCTGCAACTGGGTGAACTGTGATGAGTAACAAGCTTTTCAGGTTGCTCCCAAACCTGTTGTTCTATTGGTCGCAGTGGCGCCTGCTTCACAGTGACGCCTTACACTGGCTTATGATCTTTGTGTTTCTGCACTGAAAACGTTCGCAGTGTTTTCCCCGCTACGTTTGGCAGATTGAAGCTCTGTGCTGAGACAACAGCGTGTATCATCCCACTCTATTTACCGCTCGATACAACCATCAAATTTAAATTTCAGTGAGTTATTTAGAAGCCAGTCTAAGGTATGCATGCTCCCTTCTGAGCGCAGATGTGTATCTGAATAGTTTCTGAGGCTGCTGGTGTAGCTGACAGGAGCTCCCCACTCCAACCCCCACCTAATTTGGTTTATCTGATGGTGTTTACATCTGCTGCAAATTCACACAGGGATTATTTGCAAGTAATATTTTATTTGTTGCTCCTCAGAGAGTCTTTCTGATATATGTTAGCAGCCAAATCAACATGACTGTGAATCTTCTATTGCCTCGTCAAGTCACTGCTTTTTCAGTCACCACTGTCACAACGCTACACCAGACAAAGCTTCAAATCTAGTCCACTGGTTTGAGCTAAGAGAGATGGATTTAGAAGATTAAATCACAACTTCTAATCAACCATACAGATTTGTTTGGCATTTCATTTCCAACATCTGTTTTCAATATATTTCTGATGTCAAATACAAAGATTTTACACTTGAGGATGTTTGTGATGATAAGAAATGCTCCGTTCCACCCAGTGAGCGGGAAAAATGCTGGAAAAATGGGATTTCTCTGTTTATGGTAAAGACTTTTTTAAGACATGCTTAGACATGTAGCAAAGACAAGACAAGAGACAAGATAAGACTGACTTTTACTGTCTGGAGAGATCTCATAGTACAGGCAGGATTCAAGATGCTGACTTAGTCAACGATTAAACACGTATCGCTGAGAAACTCTCTTACATAATGTGTTAATTAACACAAAAAAGTGTATTATTTCCTTTTACTTAGAAATATAATCATTGACCAGCTTTCTCAATCTCGAATCAACCATATGGGCTTAATAACCTACCATAAACAGCAAAAAACATAGAAAAAAGGACAAAAGTAGGCAAATTTCTGGTCATTGCCCGTAAGAAACATTTCAATTGGTTATTATTGAAAGAAATAAAGTGGGAGAAAATATCAAACATGTTTTTAGCATGTAAATGACACCATTTAACTAGTGTAAGACAGACTGTCTGAAATCCCTGCATGCTGTCGGGTCATGTCTGACTTATTGTTTTGTACAAAGAGCATCATGGGTAGCAAATCAAACCTAAGAATTTCATCCCATGAAGTGTTTGTATTTACAGTAATGACTGTTTATGATGTGGTTGCAATCTGCGGCTTGTCTCTGGAGGTTTCTGTGATTTCTTAAATACTGCTTGACTTTGACATGTTTACGACATTTTGTCTCTCGCTTAGTTTTAGGAAAAAAAACAATATTTTCCAATGTTTGATTTATTACACGGTTGTCTTATCAGTTCTGCGTGTATCTTGCACCATAATACCACAAACCCTTCATTCTTTTGTACACGTAAACTCGCATGTGAGCTCTCCAAAGTTTCGCTCGTGATGTACTTTGTTCTCTGAAGTCTTGGTGTTTTCTGTAAAACAGTCACCAGTCAGCTCTTTTTGTGGCTGGACCCCTCTAAAGCGGAGCCTCTTATTTACCCGTAACTCAGACGGAATGGCTGATTAAGTTCCTCAGAGACCCATTAGAGCAGGCAACCTGTCTCACTCAGCTGCTGCCACCATCCATCATGCAAATCTAGAACACGGACACCACATTCAAGCATGCCGCGATCAGCTTTAGTACAGCCTGTTGTCAGAAACCCGTAAAAAGCTCTGTTGCTAACAGCTCTGGACACTTCCTTTAAAACACTTCCACAGTAACTGAAATGGGACACTGGTGGGTGAATGCAGAGGGAGCAGCAGGTCTCCTATCAGCAGGGTTCGGTTAGACAGGTTTGACACTCTCCTTGGTCCCACCCATACCTCCTCTCGCTGCAGTAGCTGACCCGGAGAGATTGGTGTTGGACAGAAGGCAGACCACTGTGTTATTCTACACTCCACCAGTAAAGGAGGTCATTTGGAAATAGGCTTCAGGATGCTAAGCTGCAGGGTTCCAGCCCGGAGGCCCCCTGACAGGTCTGATACAAATTCCACTGGAAAAGCTGTGGTTTGGACATCTACCAGTTGCTCTGACTGAGTTCCAGAAGAATCCTTGAGGCCGTTAATTCTGATGCAAACAGTATGGTTCCTCTTTATGATACCATCTTGACATGTGGCTCTGTAACAATGATAGTTATGGCTGTGTTTATCACAGAAATTGGAGATCTCCACTACTGACCACCAGCTTTCAGAAGCTCCTCACAGGTCTGAGCTGGAAGTCAGTCCTTTCTGCATTAACCGTTTATTCTTGTGGATTCTGCAGATTTAAGAGCCTAAAATCTGTAAGCATGAATAAAACCTTAACACACAAAAGCAGATGCTGAAAATCAGAGCCCGGCTGCAACAACGAAGAGTATATTCTGCTATCCAAGCAATGAACACGTGCAACCTCATTTCCATTCATTCTCTGCCAGAAGGCATCAGATTTACATCTTTTAAGCAACATAAATTCACCATCATGCTTGTGCGGGCTTTCTACTCGCATATAAATGTGTCTTTGGTCAAAAAAACCTTTCTTCTCCCATGCTAAGAGACGTTTTTGAATATTTACTCTTTTTCAAACGATGCTTGAAAGCCTGATTGTAACCGTAGCTTTGATTGTGTCATGTCGCCATGACCATGTCCTCGAGTAGCTGGAGACCACACGCCTTTGATGTTAGAGGACTAATCCTAAAAGCAGCATGCACCACAGTTATGTTTTGTTTCAAAGCATACAGAGGAGAAAACCAAAAGTCTCTGCTGATAACATCCACATAAACCAAATGTTGAATGTGATGGTTTACACCAAGAGTTAAGACAAATATATGTGGGGAACTAAAAGCGTATAAACAGCTTTTCCTGGAATAGTAAACAGTCCCGTATCAGATCGGTTCCTGTCGGGAGCTGCAGACTTTATCTTCTTCACCGTCACGTCGTACATTTCCATCATGAGAGCAGAGATCTCCATCAGTAACAACGTTTCATTCATCATGTCCGTCATCACAGGACTGGATTGGGTTTATTGTTTCACTCCGGTGGGAAAAGCTAAAGCAGAGTTTTGGAAGCACAAAGTGGATGTTTGTATATTCAGCAAAATGATATTCATTGAATGTTGAGAATGAACTGGAGCCGAGGCAACTGGTGGTTAACGGCTTACTGGTGCAGCCATCAGGCTGCCAGTCACACATAATTTCCTCTTTGACTTGAAGCATAACACGTTTCAGCGCTTTGGGGGCTTTTAATGGGCAACATGCTGATGCATGAGTCCAGCTTTTTCTTCTCTTTTTTTTGTTTCAAACACTGAGAATTAATACAATCAATCAATAAGATGCAGTTTACAAAACACTTGTTCAATCAAACTATGGTTCAGGTTTAACCAGGACTTTTAACCGGACCACTCTTAATACCCAGGAGGACAACAGAGGCATTTAAACTGAGTTAAAACTAAATTATACTTAGTTAAAATAACCCTTTCTTCTGTTTTGTTCTATTCAATTCATTGATCAAGGATTTCAAAGCTTTCTAATGATTTCAGATATTATTGGTAAATGTTTGTTTTGACGCTTCGCCCACAAAAGCACACCTTTTTACTATTTTAATGGATTTTTTTTCTTTTTTACGCACAGCAGTCTCTTTCCATCTGATTTTATGACCCCAGCAGTGTTTCACTCAGAGCCCCCCCACATGCTGCGTGATTAACGGTTTGACCGGTATGTGTTAGCGGATGATATATAAACATTACTGTTAATTAATCTCACTGATTAATGAGTAAAATTCTGTTATTGAGTAAATATTCTTTTGAATGAAAGTCCATTTTGGCTGCCAGACCTCTGACCCGCCTGTGATGTCCACTGACCTGCGCCACACTAAAAATGTTCCCCGGCAGTTACACGTTCACCACAATTTCCTGAAATTCCCAAGCCATCGTAAATCACTGCAAGGACATTCAACAAAAACACTTGTGTTAAAACAACATCAAGAGCATATGACCCTTCAAATCAACATCTGTGCACCATATTGGACAGTTTCTTATTAGCTCCTAGGGCTGGAATCCACATGGGAAAGGTGAGATTGATTCACAACTAGTTAAACAAAAGGGGCAGGTGAGATGGAGAAACATCACATTCTCATCCTCCTCCAGGCTCCAGTGTGTCATAAATGCTTTTTTTTACTGCCCTTTTACATGTTGGTTGAAAAAGTTCATGCAGTGACCTTTTGGACAAACTCCAACTTATATAACCTCACAGCTTCTGCTACTACACAGCTCAGCCAGTCCAGTCATGTGGAATGATTTAGTATGTATGCAGGATATGCCAGAAGCTGATATTTGGCTCAGACCTTCCATTTCCCACCGACGTGCACTGAGCTTGTCACAGCAGGGATTGAATGGCTGCAACAATCTTACAAACAGAATATAACTGCATGGCTGAGAAATGACCAGTGCTGAGGTTTCTTGATGAAATAATGTATAATAAAGTGCAGTAGTGACAGCATAGCTCTCAGTTAAGCAGAGTGGCAGCAGGCCAGGTAAAAACAATAACAGAGCCCCTGACAGGATGATCGCAATAATACTGAGCCAGAGATATGTGGCATAAGAGGTCCCAGTCCAGCTTTCCAGAGGTGCTCGCCATATTGGATAAAGCTGCTGAAAATAGCATCTTTATGATCTCAGATGACATGTGATGTGGGGAAACTACATGCTGGCCTCAAAGAGACAACGTCAATGGAAATTTAATCAGGTGTTTTGATCTGATACCAATTGAACTGAGGTTTTATACGAGCTGACAAAAGTCAGCATTCAGAGTCGGAAGAATCTGCGTTCAGTATCCACAGTGCTTCTTTTGTCAGCTTTATTTCAATGCCACATTTACTACTTACTGACTAAAGAAACACTGTAGCCAAATTAAAAACAGAACAGAAAGAGCTTTTGGTTTTTGCAGGCTTGTTATGCCTTAGTGAAACAGAAGAGACAGAAACAGGCCTGTAGGCTGGAAACATGTTGATAAGGAATGAGCTTCGATGACATGGAGGCAAAGGTGACGCTGTGGTGGGTTATCCAAGAAAAACAGGCAAACAGAACAATGCAGTAAACACAACTGCACTAAAGCACAACAATTAGGCAAATAACTGGAAACACAGGGTGTGTGTAGGTTTGTGAGAGGGACACACACACACACCATCTGTTAATTTTATTCAAACTTTTCTAAGTGATTAGATGTGTCTATCCAACCCAGCTGCCCTTTGCCTCGCTCCCCTCACATCCTGCAGAACAAGCTTTGAGCGTTTCTGCCCTTTGCAGATTTCTGCGGAAAGCGGTTCTGACTTTTCATTCTGCATCGTTTTTAAAATGTAGCTTCTTCTGAAGGGTAAAACAAGATGCTGTGTCTGGTCAGCGGTTACTGGCATTCAACAAAATTTGTGTGCATGGAAGCAACATGCTCAGGACTGCAGCCCCATCTCAGACATTTCTCTGTGGTTTGTGTGTGTTTGATCAATAATTAATAACTGGAATAATTAAACTGACATAATACATTTAAATTGGTTTTAAGAGATTGAAACTTTGGTAGTTTTGAGAAGTTTGAACATATTCAAATGATTTAAGAAGAAAAAAGGTGAAAAAGGATTCATGAGGATTTTAAAGCTGTTCTTTTCTTGTGGTTCCCAGAAGGAGTTTCTAAAACTACTTTAAAATACAAAAACGGTGTCAAAACTTCACCAAAGAAGCATCATTTTAGGAAAATAATTCTTTGCCATGACAGTAATCCTAAACTTGTGAATTTTCAGTCATTTTGGTCTGTACTGGTGATCAGGGTGGACCCTGTCTGTCGGCCAGTGATTACTGGGATGGGTTCCAGCTAACAGGTACTCTTCAGTGGAGTTAACAGTACAGATAAGTATATGGATAGATATGTAAACATTTTTAAAACTATTTATAGTAAAAAAAAAAAAAAAGAAGAACAAGAAAAAAATGACTTTTGTGGCAGTTTTTAATGGCAGCATCGTCTCACTTTACAGACACATTAGCTTGAGCCAATTCATAATAAACAGCCTCGCTGAGGAAAACCAAATACTTCTTATAGTGACAAAATGGGTTTTTCTGAATTTAGAATAAAAGTAATGCTCAAAGTGTTGTGTCATGGTGTGTGTGTGAGTGTCTGATCCAACAGGTAGGGCTGAGCAGGTTGCCAGGGGAACCCAGGGCGGAGTCTGGAGCTTCATTGCCAGCACCTGTCAGCTCATTACACCAGCACATTTAAGGACAAGTGGGAGCTCCAGTCTTCACCAGATTGTCTCTTTTTCTTGTGTGGTAATCAGGCCAGAACTACAGTCCTCTGTGACGACATTCAAAGAAACTAACTTTGCTCTCTCTCTTCAGTCACTACTGCCTGTTTTTTGGGGAACTTAAGCAGCTCTGGATCTGGATCTTTTTCCCCGATCAGCTTGCAAGATTCTGCTGCCTACCTTGCTGTGTGACTGTCACCACCAACAGACCATAACCTCCTTCCATCTAACCAATCCCTGCAATTCCGAGACCTTCATCCCAGGCTCACGACCAAGCCCTGTTTTGTTACGTTAAATACATTAATTTCAGCCTTTCCATCAGTCTGCTCTTGGTTCCCCCTTGCCACCCCGGTCTCTGACCGTGACAGTGTTCATATCCTAAAAATACAAGTTTAGTTTGTATTTAATCCAGAAGCATTTTAGCTTTTAGCTAGATGATGTGTTGAGCTTGATCGTGGTTTTAAAAGGGTTTAAATTACCAAGTTGCATGTAAGAGTTAAAGAATCTCCTTCACAGAGATCTCCTGGTTGTGGATAAGTTACTATTTTTTCACTTTTAACAGGACTGTTTTTAAATAGCACACATGTGGGTAAAAACATGTTTTATCAATAAGCAGAGGAAAACACTGGTTTATGAAACGGCTTTGACTAAAACCAGCCCTGACTTACAGTTATACCCTGATCCCAGCTTGCAGCTTTAATCCCTTCACATTAATCAAATATATTAGTTCCCAGTCAGTGCATGCCTCATGTACCAAACACCCTTGTCTGCACTCTCCTGACTGACATCATGAATAATCAGTCGCCTCACCATCTGTGTTTTATCATAAACATCCTTTCCCTGGATAACTGCTTCCACTGCTCATAATTCCTGTGAAAAAAAATCCCAAAGGTCAAGCCTAGGGAAAAAACTGGAACGCATGAAAAAGTTCTGCTTTGGTATTCAGCTTCAGCAGATGTCCACCAAAGAGGACCAAAGCATTTGGGAAATAAATGCAGCTCATCACTTGAAAGGCTCCCGGTGGGAAGAATGCTCCATTTGTTTAGAACATGAAACAGAAAAGCTTATTTTCACTGCAGAGAAGAGACCATCCATCATGCCATGACGCCACAGTGGCTATACTGTAACCTATCTACTAATGTGATACATCTTCCCTTTTCAACACAGTGGTATCTGCCATGGTTTCACCTTCACTGGATGGTGAGTGTATGAGTGAGGGGATCTCCTGCATCTAAGGGCAGCTTGTATTTATGCCTCAATGTTGCTATAAGAGTGGAACAAAACTCTAAATAGCATCCATATCATTCATAAACTAAGCTCATTACATAAGCAGTCAGTGTTTTAAGCTTAGAGCTGCTTCCAGTAACTAAAATATCCCCGTCATCCAGCTCTGATGTACCAGCAGAGCTTTGTTCCAGGTGGAAATAATTCCTAACAGATGTATTTGTACTTTTAAACATGTGGTTAAGAGCAGCTGTGGTGCATGTAGTAGATATACGCAAGATATGCAATCAAATCAAATAAAGATAATATTTAAATAATAAAAATTAAATAAAGTCCCACATGTGTAATAAAGAAGTGCATATACATGAATATACACATATAAATACAGGTATATACAGAGCAGATGCATGTTATGTTGATTGTCAACAAGGAAAGGACTTTTGCTGAATTCCATAGTAAATTTAGTGCAATAAGAAGCAGAATTGTTCAGACATCATTTGAAGGAAAGCCATTTCCCAAACGCTTCTTTTCTGTCTGAATTGTGTTGATGCTGCCTGCTGTGATTCATATTCTACCCCCTCATGAGTTTCTCTCCATGTTAACACAGAGTTAGCTTTCACACTTGTCATTCCTTTGCTAATTTAAGATCCTCCTTTCACTCCTAATTAGTCCCTCATTCATCCTCTTCACACAGTCTTTCTTCCATTCTCTGCCACTGCAGAAGTAGCCTTGAATGCTGAGAGAGTGTTTTCATCATAGCACAGACATCATTTGCTGATACTTCTCCCAACACAAGTTTGCTCGCTCCTTTTCTGAGAGAGATACAATCAGGCTTGGAGTGTTCCTCTGGGACAAACACTAAAGCTGAGTTATGCGGCTGAGTGTGGGAAGAAAAGTGTAATAACTTTCACCTGAATGCCTCCACTCCACCAAACACCCTGGGTTTGTCATTCACAGTCGTCAGACCCCCCTCGTATTCAGTGAAAGAAGCCTGCTGAGATCTTGCACTAATGAGGCGGTAGGCATTTCTTTGGCTCGTTACAGACTTCTGTGTGTGTGTGGAGCTTTTCTCCTGACTGGAAGCTACACCCGCTACCAGCTACTTTCCTCACAGTGAAAGGGATTCACAATTAATGATGCAATTAAGCTAATGGTCTTGCCAAGCCACTTGTTTGTAACCCCCTCCCTCAGTATCCATCCTGTTTTTAAACAAAGGTATGAGTGTGTATTTGCCATGCAGATACTCTGTGAGATGAAGAAAGCATCAAAACTCTGGGATTGTCACTGAGCTTTTCAAAGACACGTCAGTCACAGGAATGGCAAATCCAGAAGGTTTCCATCCAATCATTCATTATTCTGGATGAAATAGTGCTGTCCTGCCTTCATGGTCCTTATTTGACTTGATTAAGTTTCTTCCTTCTCTCTTACATAACACCTTTCTTTTCTAATTCCCTAATTGATCCAATATTCCTGTGATTTGAAGTGACGATGAATGACTTTCAGCAGTGCCTTTCACAGGACCAACCAGAACTTCATAAACTGTGACATCATCAGCAGGTAAAGCCTGCATCCACCCAAACTTTGGTCCAACACACCAACTGGGAGCTCTAGTTCTGTAACTCCCATTTATGCAAATAAAATACTGGGACAGTGGTCATAAGAGGTTAAACCTGATGTATCTTATTTGATACATACTGTTTCTAAAACATTTTGCATCCCTTTATGGTAGAAACTTTACCTAAATCTCTTTTGTTCCGCATATGATGCTGGTCTCCTGCAACCTGGTGAACACCAGAAAGTAGACTTTAATCCTGTTGACCTGTTCCATGGTAATAAATAGTAGAAATACATAAAAATGTTAAAATAAATACAAACACACTGGCATATTTTGAATGTGCACATTCTGTGATTCAACAAAAAAATTGTCAGGAGAAATTTTTGCACAACAAAAACTTGGCTTTTAAAAGAAACAAAAGCAAAAATGTGGTAAATATTTCCTGAAATGAGACAAATATCTGCCAACAGAACAAAAAAATGTGGCTTGTTAAGAAACCCCAAATCATTTAAAGAAATCTTTTAAAAACTACTAAGTAAGAATAATTATGTTCCCTATAAAAAATAAGCATGTCTGTCCATGATTTAAGATGTTTAATCTTACTTAGATGTAAGTTTGTAGGAAATTACTTTTAAAGAATTTCAGGTATGATGAGTCATCCTCAGGTTTAGCTTCAGACAGAGAGCTTAATGCCTGGAAAACGTCTCATCTTGATGACTTTGATTCTTTGGCTTCAGACAGCCTTCATTCCTGCCATGTAGCTCAAAATGCTGCAGCTCTGCTCCTGGCTGAAAAAAAACCTGGAGAAAATCAGATCTTAGCCGTCGCTGTCCCTACGGCAGAATAACTCGCCTCATTCAATGAAATCTCTTCCCACACTCAAACCATTTAGATGATAATTAAAGGTCCATCTGTTTTCTTGCATTATTTAGTTTTATTTCCTTTTATGCTTCTGTCCACTTCAGCTGCAGGTCTGCTTTTCATCCTGTACGTCCCTCAAAGACCAAACTAGCCTCCGTTTTCCTTTCAGCATCTGCTAGAATTAAAAAAAATTACATTATTATAACTTCAAACCTGCGAGGAAAAGCAGGCCAGGGATCCAAATCAGGAAAAGAAAGTTATTTTCCAAAAGACCTCCGTAGAAATGAGCTTTTATTCTTTTCACTTCTTCATATCAATGTTTTACCCAAAGACCGAAAGATTAATATTCATTTTTATAATAAAGATATCAGAAACATCTCTGACATAGTGTTTGTTGTCTACAATGATGACAGATCAATACTTAAAGCTTTACGAACAGTTTAAGAACACATAAGCAAGCAGCTGGAAGAGGGAAATGTTGAGTTGATCACTTGGTTTTGACTCAGATAATGCTCCAACATGAATTATTTTATTCATGAATATTTTACATTTGATGCATTTTTGAAAAATACTTTTATTGTGTGTGTATCAGGATGTAGGGAGTGATACAAAAAGGGTCGGAAAAAGCTACAAGCTAAATATTCCAGACTGGATGTCTCTGCAGACCCATGCAGCTATTTAAGCGAACGTGGGGTCCCACAGGGTGGGACCTGTGTGCAAAGATTTGATTAGACAAAAAAAAAACACAATGTGACAAGCAACAGGAATCTGTTGCAGAATCAGCGAAACACTGAGAACATGGAAACTAGAGGCAGAAGCCGACATTCCTGGTGATATTTAGGATCACAGTAACGTTGTTTTATTCCTCACTGACATTCGCTGCAGCCTCTGCGCTTTGTTCTGTCCCATCTTAGCTTCTGAAGAGCCCGAAACGTTTGATACACAGCTTCAGAAAAACAACCAGTTAAGATGAAAATTACAAAAGTGAACAGACCAGTGAAACCACTGTAACAGATACATGAATAATTTTATTATGAATTCAACACTTCTGGGTAATTATTATTCAAACATCTTTAACTGTGTAGCAGCTAGTGTTACTGTAACTACACACTATGCAGCCAAAGCTTTAGGCTGTAATTATAAACATGGAGATGATGGAGCTCTGGGGACGTTTGATTAAACTGAGAACACCGGTAATTGGAACACCTGTGAGTTTCTGCATAATTATATTAATTTCCACCTCCTTCTTTTATCAGAAACAAACTGCATTTGTGGGATGAAGACTTTTGCTCCACTGAGCTTCGGCTCATCTGAATCAGACGGGTTCATTAAATAAGCAAGGTCCAAACGCATGTGTCACCTGCAGATAAACTGGGAAATGAAAAGGTTTGGGATTCCTTTTTTTTATACTGATAGTTTTAACAGTTTCACACATAAGCTGATTAGCAGCTTCCGTCTGCTTCACTAACAATAACTGTCACTTCACACAGCATCTAAAAGCACACTACACAACCCAAACAAAGGCTTCCCAACCACACAATCACGCAGATGAAGAAATGAATACTAACGAATAGTGGACAATTCTGTCTGCGTTTGTAAGGACTTGTTGGGGGGAGGCGTCGGCAAAAAGGTTCCCAGGAGATTTTCCCCGAATGAACAAAAGCATGGCGAGCTGACTGTTTGCTCCTGTCAGTCACCTGTCAGACAATAAGAGAAAACAGTCCGCAGACAGCAGCTTGAGTTGACTCCAGGTTATGAAGAGAAAAGGAGCAATCCAATAAGAGAGCCTCCTCACTTTCCCCTGTACTGCCTCCAAACTGAAACCCCTCCAAGAGGAAGCAGGTTCCATTAATGTGGTACAAAAGCAAAAAGACTTTTTCTCTTTGTGGACGGATTTTTCTGCTCACTGCAGAGACGCGATTTGAATATCTGCATGAATAACTGTGTCTGAGCTCCCAGTTCAGAATGGGGAATTTTGGAAGAAAGAAATAAAATCAAACCAGCTGAAGCCAAAATACCTGTGAAACCAGTAAAGGTGTTGACATCTACCATCCATGTTTTACCTGAAATATGTAGCTAATCCTCCACAGATGGTGCTGTTTGTGAAACTGTTTCCTTCATCACCTACCTTCATCATTTAGGACAAATGTGTTTGTCAGCACAATCAAAGCAAATTAAACACCATGTTTTGCTTGGTCCATAATGTGTGAATGAATGTGAGAGAAACTGAAAGAGAATTGTACGGTTCTCACATTATATTTGTTATTGGAAGCAAAACTTTTATTTAAATCATTCATAAGATGTGGATATTTTTCTGTTGTGTTATGAAACTTTATGGATAAATCAAATCAAATCAAACTTTATTTATTAACCACACACCTTATAACCCTGTTCTGAGGTGTGTCTTCAGAACAACTCATTTAAATAAATGTGAATGAGGCATGTTAGGCCCCGCCCACCTCCAGGTCACAGGAAGTTCCGCCATGTTTGTAGCTTGATAGCAGCAATACGCTAATCTCCCAGCAGAGAAACATTTTATTGATAAATTTACTATAAATGTCAACGTATCAAATTTCACCACAATGATTACCTGGAAGTCCACTATCTTATCTGGCAGCAAACAATGTGATGTCATAGATAAAAAAAAAAACATAATAAAAAAACATAATAGAGAAAAAAGTAACTGAAAAATATGACCACAAAGAATATAAAGATATACTGTATGCTCAGCATCCTTTTCTGCATTCCTAAACCCATAAAAGAGCACAGAGACATGGATTTAAGGGTGGATTTTGCATGATATGTCCCCTTTAAGCAGGACCATATTTTCCACAAGTAAACCCGGTAACTGAGAAAAAGCATGAAACAAGGTGACTCCCTGACATTATGAGAAGTCAAACCTGCACTGACACAACAAGTCAGAAGCTGAAGCCTAATACAACCAGTCATTGTGTTGTGTGAAGGGTTGTTTTATGTAACTAGCATGATTTTTGTTTAATGTAAAGCACTTTGTGCAGCTTTGGCATGAAAAGCGCGTTAATCAAATCAAACTTTATTTATAATCTTTTTATCAGATGACCTTTAGGACCTTCATATGGATTCAGCTGCGGCCCACCAGGTGCTTCGACACAATATCTGCTCATCTTGTGTTTATTGAAGACGGGCAAATTTTATAGAAGTCTTTAATCCTGCAGTTTGTGTTGTAAGTGAAGTACATAGTATGCAGCTATTGTTAAAGGATGAACCTTTTCCTGTCCATCCATTTTGGTCGTACGTGTCTTCTTGGACAGGAAGAGGTTTTTCAGAAAGGTTGTTTTTAAGTCGCTTGTGTGGCAGATAAAACGATAGAAACATGAAATTCTCACTCAGGTTATTGTTGTGGATCAAACTCCTTCTGCACATCAGATTTTCCTACCATCCATTCAACACATCCCATAAAGATCAATGCGGATATTTACATGTACAGTGCATGTCGTAACAGATATTTGGTTTCAGATCATCTAAAACTCAGCTGTGCCGTGTGTTTAGTGCTAATTATGAAATGTTGTCATGGCAACCTGCTTTAGACTGATTGGATCTCATCACACAGTGATTCTTTATCTGTTTTAAAGCATGTAGAAAACGGCCTGAATGAGATTCGAACCTGGGGGAAGCTGCAGGCTCTCTTTAACTACACAGAATCCCAGTTGAATATTTAATATTTGCACCAAATATATCATATTTGTATGGTGGAAGTAGAAAAATATAAACTGATAAATAAACAAAGCTTGAATGGTAATCCTATTTTGCTGCATAAAATAAGCAGCAAAGTGGGAGGATTTTATTCCCAGTGGGTCATGAATACCTGGGAGAGGTGAATGATCATTAGACAAGGTGACTAACTGAATCATTTTTGTTAATATGGTTTAAATATGCAGCAAATAGCAAGCTCATCTTCATCCAGTTTTCTCCTTCAGATGCCAGACTCTGCATAATGACATGATGAAATATAAAATTCCCTCCACAGGAGATGAAAGGCTGTATTTTACCATTAAAATGCTTCATCTCAGTAGCTTTTCCTACAAATCTCACCATTACAGCAAGGCCAAGCAATTTATAAAGATATATCAATTTCAAAAAAGCATTTTCTCCCTGTTTAGGTAATATAAAAAAAATGAAATGCACACAGCCATCAAGGCAAGATGGGTACTTCACATTTTTACATTTTCATCCTTCTATCCTGACAGGGTTGCTTTGACCACCTCATTTACATTTCAGTAGCAGCTTCCTGGAAAGACGAATAAGAAGTCATGAAAAGCTTCGCCTGCAGCTCAGACGTACTTCACAGTCTGAAGCTCAGGTCATTCTGATCCAGTCCCTTTGTTTACTACTACTGAAAATACTGTGGGTTCTGGTCCACTCGCTGAGTGACCTCCATGTTTTTAGGTCTAATAGACACACACACACACACACGCACACACACATGTGATCCACAGTGAAAGCATGGCTGCTGCCTCTAACACAGTTTTAAATCAATACTGATGATTTTAAATGGCTTTCTCATCAGATCTGCTTAAAATATATTTCTTTTCTCTGTTTGTGTTTTTATCTTAATTTTGCATCCAAATCAGGGACCATAGCTGCAACAGGTGGGTCAATAAACAGCAATAAAGAAATCCTTTGGGGCTCATCACCATGGGTCAGAGTTAAATGGGGGCCTCGTCCCCATCGTTTCACATGGTGGCATTTCATTCATGTCCCTATAACTGAATGTCAACCTGGCTTTTGTATCCTGCACCATTAATCTTCCTAATTGAATAGAGATGAAGAGAAAGCACTGTGATGCGAAAGGGCAGAAGATTGTCTGTGGTGTGATTTAATGACCCGCGTGGGATTTATTGCAATGGATATCTGTGAGGCTGGTGTGTCACATGACAGCTCATATACTCGCCATTTCTGATGATGTAAACCCCCCTGCTGCACCCCCGCACCATGAATTACAAGCCAACAAGGATGGTGCTGTGTGGAGGAGAGAGGAGAGGAGAGGAGAGGAGAGGAGAGGAGAGGAGAGGAGAGGAGAGGAGAGGAGAAGAGAGGAGAGGAGAGGA
>JBAMIG010000010.1:25493198-25513252 GCA_037177335.1 Kiunga ballochi
GGGAGGAGAGGGGAGGAGAGGAGAGGAGAGGAGAGGAGAGGAGAGGAGAGGAGAGGAGAGTACAGTACAGTACAGTACAGTACAGAGGAATAGAGGGGAGTGGAGAAGGAAGGAAGGAAGGAAAGGAAAGTTTGAGTTCTGTTTTTAATTCCTTTAATTAAAACCTTCAGACATGATTCATAAACATGCAGGCGGTGCAGCAACCCTGCTGCCTGCTGTGCTTCTACGAGATGGCTCTCAGGTGCGTTACAAAGAAAAAGGAACATTAAAGTCTGTAGAAAAAGCCATAAGGAGGTTAAACTTTTACATCTGAGGCCAAATGAGCACACACCTGGTTTTAAAAGGTAGGACTTGTTTTCTGCAGCCTTCCACGTTTCAAAGGAAAGCTAACAGCATTCATGGCATGTTAACACTGCTGAACAGAGTCTCAGGCCAGAAGGCCATTTATTTCACAGCAGAGGTGGGTTGACACAGGTGTTAACAGAATCAGTGCCTCCAGGTGGCTGCCGCTTGTGCCTCTCCTGGTTTGTCATGCCATGTATGTGCACAGTCACACTGCAACATCAGCTGTCAGAGCATTCATAATAAAACAAAGTGCAAATGCAAACAAACACGCCGGGGGGAGCAGGTGCTTGAGCAAGGTGTCACAGAGACTTTGCCTTAACGCTGCAATCGATCACACAAAATGCACTGACTGCAGGTTGTTGATTAATGAGCTCCGTGACATGTCTGAGCCGCAGGGTGCCTTCCACAATGTGTGTGAGAGGAGTATTAGATTCTCTAACACAGCTAAACCTTACGGTGAGCGCAGTGCTGGACTATTTTTATACAAGCCCCCGGCTGACTGTGTGGGCTGGTTTCAATATCCGGGAATTTGCCTCTAATTCATTTATTGCTTCTTTATTTTAACCTCAGTGCATGTGGGATCACACAGGGAAGATAAACATGCAGGAATATGTCTGCATTTTAATATGATCTGACTCCATTTTAAAGTACATTCACCGATGATCACACTCCCAGAATGCAGCAGGAGCTTGCTGGTAAAGCTGGTCAAACTGGTCAAGCTGGTAAAGCTGGTAAAGCTAGTCAAACTGGTTAAGCTGGTAAAGACTAAGATAATACTTGCTGTGGCATTAAGAAAGTAGACGTTCTATTCTCTTGGATGACTCAAAGCTTAGATGTGTTTTACTTAAATACAGATATGATAAGATGTGACAAAATGAAATTAACTGAACCAACTCAGTGTGTTTCCTTCATCATACTCCTCCTCACTTTCATGACCAAAGAAGAGTAGTGGAAAAAATGGTCACATCCTCCAAGATTGGATGTTTAGCTTCATCAACTATCTTGAAGTGAAAGCACCAAAGCTGTATAATGGCACCTTAGAGGCAGTTTTTCTCCACAGCTGGAGGCTTCCACTGAACAGCAAGAGGGAAGCCTGCAGGCAAGCACACCTCAGAGATGCTACTGGGTTTTCTGAAGCTTTTATGATAAAAGTCACTCTCACTATCTTTACGTAACGCACTGAAACCTGTTGTGTTGTCACATATGATGCATGGACTTACAGAGAAACGTAGTCTCATCAGTCCCTGGATGCTCTGCTTTAATTTACAATCAATGGAAATATTGAGCTTGTCATGGTTATAGAGTCCATCCTATTGTTATCTGCTTAGAATTGATGTTTCACTGAAGAGAAGGCAAGGACACAACAGAACAACAGATTTTATATGCACATGGACTGTGCTTATACAGCCCTTTTCAGTCAAATGTTGACCACTTTCACAAACTGATTACATCATTTTAATTTATCACACTCATTCATAGCCCAATAATACATTGAAAGGCAACGTGGAGGTCATTGTTTTGCCCTACAACACGTCAGCATGGGGTCAGGTGAAATCGGGAATCAGTCTACCAACTCTCCGAAGAGGCAGACGAGTGCTCTTCCTCCTGAGCTGCTCAGAAAGCCAAACTGTGCTTATAGAAGTGCAGAATACTGTTTCCTAGCTCCAGTAAAGGGTCAATCTGTCTGATTTATTTATGTTCCAGCAGCAGAATTATGAGTTTTATGAGTTTAAATATCCAAACCAGATTTTTCTGATGCTGCAGGATGAAAACATGAGCTGATGTCTTACTTGTCATTTTTATTGTGAATCTTTTAGGGATGCACAGTTTTTATCGTACCGATAAGATATCGGCCAATTTGTTGTTGTTTTTTTATTGGCTCGATAGGTACAGTTTCCCAATAAAAACTCCAGATAATATAATAAAATTTGGGATTATTTTATTCAGGCGACGCAGGCATAAAGCAGGCCAAGCTGCGCAGGATATGCGCATCTTACTACCAGGACCCAGGCTTGGCTTGCCCTGTTTAAGGAGGCACTTTATTTGATTACATTTTTGGACAACTTTCTCATTAAATCCAGTGGGAAAATTTTGACTGGTACTGTATAATTTCATATTTAAACACAGATACAAGCCACAGATATAAGCCGTACATCTGTTGCAGAGAAAAAGATGCACTTTGTTGAATAAATGACCACATTTATGTACAATGACATAAAAAAATAAACATTTGCAGACACAAAACTTTTTTTCTGTTACAGATCGCCAGAGCTACTTTATTAAAAGTTTTTCATCACTGATCCCAGCACAAACGTATTGGTTTAAACTTTTTATACTGTGCATCACTGACATTTTTCCAACCTGCTCATCAATCTAATTTCATAATCTGCTAAATGTCTTATAAAACAAACTTTTTTTTCCCCATAAAATAACAATTATGTATTTTTCAGGGAAAAGTACATGTAAAACCTTTAGAAGCATCTTCATTTATTCTGATGGTTATTCTGGGACCTCCCTCTGAGATATTAGCAGCATTAGGAACACTTTATGACCTCTGTGCTCCAGCACTGCTGTGAGCGCTGTCAGTAAATATTTACACACTCTGAGGTTATCTGGCTATAAAATGTGGAGCAAACAAAGCATCTGTTTGGCACTGAAAGTAGCAGACAGCAACAGCACTGAGGGCAGTAACGTAAATATTTGCTGCAACTCTAACTTGATTATAAGCAGCCTGGCTCGGTTCAGCTTGTGCACGTGCCGGAGTAAAATCCCTGATACTGGATGGGAATGTGGTGAGATGCTTGGGCTCATCCGTTCACTGCAGATGCAAGGAGCTTTGAAATATTAGGAAGAGTCGCAGGAGCTGAAGCCTGACAGGCCACAGCAAGCAGGCCACAGCCCAGCTTCCACTCATCCATCATTTTTTATCATTCACATCACGATAATCTGCTAATCTGGAGCTTCTTCCCCTCCAGCTCTGTCTGGCCCACTCTCACGGTGCTTTTTCAGGAATCCTCACTTTACCGATGGTTTTCCTATGTGAGAGAAATAAATGTGACATGAGTGGATGTGTGAGTGGGATGCAGAATGATCTAGCAATGCATCTTGTTTCCTGTAGTCTTGTGACAACTTTGTGCATGTCACGTTTTTTTGTCCTCTGGATTGCTACAAGGCTGCTGATTGGTTGTTATCATGAAAGCTTTTTTTTTGCTTCTTTCCACATCAGTTTTACTTTAATACATTGACTTTAATTGCTTCTCTCTTTGGTCATTATGGCCTCTGAGCCAGGCTGTGAGAGTGTGTCGTGTCTCCCGGTTTTTCATCATTAAACAGTGTTAAATTCTCTCAGGAAAATGTATTTTTAGCTGCTTCAGAGATGTGAGTAATATCACCTAAACTGAGATCAGTGTTGCAGTTGCTGTGATGTTTCACACTGAGAAGAAAAGTGTTTTTAAAATGATGTTTTCTCCTCTTTCTGTGCAAAGACTCATTTTTCCTCCTTCTGGGACTAAAAGGAAACAAGGCTCAGTCATTCTTTCAGTGGAAAGAAGACAGATTCCTTTAATGTCTCGGTCTGTCAAGGTTGGGACGCTTTGTCCTTAGCTTGCATGTCTCCTAATTACTGTTTTTTTTACTGTAAAAAATGGGGCTTTATAAATAAAGATTGATTGATTTACTGACTAAAGCATCTAATTAGAATAGATGCCTTTTTATTTTAATTCTTCAGTAGGTGGTGGTGTATTGAATGAAGTGCTTTAATTACAGATAAAACATCCTCATTCATGAATATGCAAAAAGCAAGCTTGTAAATATTTTTTTGTTGTAATGACACTGAACATGAAGGGGTTTTAAGATCCCAAACATGTGGAAATTAATTTCAGGCCATCTGGGGAAACCCAGCAGACTGCAACACTGCTGTTTGCTGGTTTGTGAAACATCTTCCTCAAATAGCATTTCAAAGGTATCCCAGCTAAAACCGTCCTGCTGCTTCCATAAGAGGGTTAGACGACAGATTGATCACTTTTGTTCTCAATCAGATGAGAGTTTGTTAATACTGTCAGATTATATGGCTACAGAAAAACCTGCATCCTGTGCAGGCGTAGCTCAAAGTATTAATGTAAATAAAAAGTATTTTAATAGGAGATTATTATCTGTGAAAGTGTGTTTTTAGTGTTGTTTAGGTACTTCACTCAACTTTATCTGATTAAATTAAACACTTTGAGTCTCAGACATTTCTGAATTTTGTCCTCCAGAAACCAAAAGACCCAATAAAGATGGAATTAAATCCATCTAACTGAAACTGATGTGAAGCATTGCCATCAGCAGCAGAGATTTGTTACATATATTTCTTTTATCTTAATAGGTCTAAAGAGTTGGCAGAAATGTGCTAGTCACTGCTGATGTTCCCATCTTTTTAAAGCAACAGTAACGTCATGAAGAGGCACAAAATGCTGATATCTGTGCTGAACTGAAACGTAAGAAACACAACTCGGAGAAAAGATTTTAGGGGGAATCATCTTCACATGTTACGAATCAACATCTGATGCTCATTCTTTAATCATCCCAATAGTCCCACAAGACCTCCAATAACAGCTCATTTAAACTGTAAAGCATGTTTTATTGAAACCCTTTGGGCCAAACACAAAACCCATCTCTCCACAGCTCCTAAAAACCGCTTTCTGAGCATCAAACTAATGCCTGGGAAAGTCTGCAGTGGCACTGTGGTCAAAAACATCCTAACGGGGCTTGCAGGGTGAGAACAGAGTAAAAGATATTAAATCTTACATCTTCACCATAAAAAAAAGAAGTTAGCCTCTTAAAAACAAGTCTCTTTTCAGCCACAAGAATGCAAGTTAGCAGTGTGTTTTCAATTACATGAAACCAACTCAGCCATAGGTTGCTTCATTTAGCCGCCTGTCTCTGAGCCGACACGACTCTGTCTTTCAGTGGAAAGCAGCTTAGGAAATAAAAAGCTCTTTGTCTGCTTCCTGCTAATCAGAGAGCATCCTCACAAGTTTCTCATTTTCACATCACACTGTGGGTTACTGGAGTTTCTTTTAAAAAATACGATCCCTGCGGGGGAATGCACATTTTTGTGGGACTGCAGAAAAATAACGCCTTGGTGACGGTTCTGAAGATGTCACAGCAGAATTACAGTACACATCATGGGATAACAGTGAATTATGTCTGCAGGATAATTACTCCAGCCTCAGACGTCGTCTCAGCAGCTGAGATCAAAGAACTCATTAAAGATGCACCACGTATTGCATCATCATCATCATCCATTTGGGAGGTAACAGCCTATAATAATCATACATCTGTTATCGCAGAGTGAAGCCTGATGAGGCCTGGATTCTTTACATTCTGGATTGTGGTGTACCAATATTCCCCAAATGCTCATGAGGCCACCGACTCTCCCCCAGATTCACTGTGTCCCATAAAGACTCGTTTCTTTCTCCCCCGGATGAAGGCAGCAAGCACAATGCGTGTTATTATACTCATCCATGCTGCTGCTTTTCATGTTGTGGCCTCTTGCACTCTGGGTTTCAGACTCTGTAATTTCCTCCAGGTCTCTTGAACATGGCTGTCAGTTTGACTCTGGCTCATAGCTGGGAAGGTGGCCACCTTCCTCCAGGCAGACGTCTCAAACCCGCTCCCCTTGGCTCCCAGTCCAGCTTCCTGCTTTCCACAGAACCCAGCCTGGTGTGCAGCCTGGGAATAGAAGTTGAGAAGCTGGAGTGGGGACGACGTGCAGGGAGTGGGGGCATTTTAAAGGGATATTTCCTTTCATAGCTTCCTCTACTCTTATTTTCTCCTCATTATCAGGATGTCTGGTGCCAGACCTCCATCTTGATCCAGCTGAGCTGAATGATGAGATACAAAGTGCAGACAAAAAACTGAAAGTGGCATTTGATCGCTTTAAGTTAAGGGCTGAGATCTGCTTTTGATTACACCTTGCCAAGTCTCTCCACCAGGATGGCTAAAGAACAATAAGCTCATTTATACAAAAGTTATAGATTCATTCGTCCACCTGCTCAGAATAACCCTCAATCCTTCATCGGCAGCCTGTTCCTCCCCACATCCCAGCATGGACTGGGCCTCCTTGACTTCAGCTGCTGGGCTATTAACAGAGACCCACAAAGGCTTCTGCACCTCCTCTCCCACAGCCCTGAAGGGAAACAGAGGCTTTTTTTCTGATGGTTTCCACAGTGCAGCTACAGTATGTATCTACCAGCCGACTCCTTCCCTCCTCCACAAGACCACAGCCTACACTGGCAGCTGGACGATTCGAGCTCCACAGCAAGAAGTTTCATACTCTGCCAAAAACAGACTTGGGCGCAGAATAAAACTGCTGCGGGTAAAAGCAGCTCTGCAGGATCGCTCTCAGACTGGGATGATTTCCTGCTCCAGCACTGCACAGACAGAAACAGGCAATCCAGGCATGGGTTGCCATAGAAACCATCAACCCAACTAAGCTTGAGATTTAATCTCATCCAGCAAGACTAATAATGTGTTTGGTCTGAATATAAATTCTATGTAACTGGAACCTTAAGCACTGATTCAGTCTCTTATGGTGGCAGTATTTGCTGTAAGTGGAGGGAAATGTTTGCACATGTACTGAAAATAAATACATGAGAGCTGGAACCTATTGTTTAAAATCACGTATTGATCATAATATTAAATGTTTTCATGGCTTTTGCTGTGCACATTTACTTTTTTGACACATTTCTTTCCCCCAAAGAAACATAAACTGCTCTGCATCTGCAGCTCTAAATTAAAGCAGATCTGGTGCCAAAGTGAAGAGGCTTGTGAGGATAAAATTAGGCTTTATTGATCAACTTTGATATCTTCTTTGAGGTATTAACAAACAACCTTTTTTCTCTTTGGGCAAAAATAATCTAATCTATTATCTGAGAAACTTTTTATTTCCTGGGATGTGATATCATAAATCTATATGTTTATAGACTAGATTGCATCAGATGCAGGACAACAAACATGATGTTGTTGCAAAATATTGCACATTTGCCTGTGAGACATTGATCTATGACTATAGACTAAATGCTGAGGTTTGTGTTTTCCTTGATCATAATCAGTGATAAATCAGCGCAGTCCCTCCTGTTTCCTCTCTGCTATAAGTCAGTGTCGTAGCTGTCCTGGTCCGTGCACGTGCACACAGGCAGAAACACTCACAGGCAACGTAAGCAGGACGTGGTGGAGGTTATGATATTTTTCAGAGACAGGACAGCACAAAGGGAGAAACAAAAACTGGAGAACGGGTTCATGATGACCTCTCAGGTCAGGGACAGGAAGGAAGCAGGAGGAGCAGCTCCAAACTGAAACCACAGTTTGTTGTGCTTCTAAACAAGCAGCAGAGGACTTCAGGACTGTGCAAGATAGATGATCTGCTGCAGAAAAACAGGATTATTTTTCTCTTTTAAACAACCAAGAAAGAATTCTAGAAAATGTATGAAGTTCATCTACAGACTGAGGTCACTTTGCATGCGGGGCATATCACATGTTTAAACACAGGGTGAATGTGCAATAACTACAACTGTACAAGATTTATGCTGGACCACATTTCTGAAATAAACACAAATCTGGTTTTTGTTTTATGAAAGGTTTCCAATAATATTTATAAATTCCACAGCATTAATTCAGCAAAATAAGTATAGATCCGTTCAGTGGTGCAGCTGAAGAATCTCGTTGCAATTGAGATAATATTAATGGATTTCACGTGTTCTCTGCTCTTCTAGCCAGATACGCACTAAAACCCTGGAGTTTACTGCATTCCCTTATTATAAAATTCACTTTGAAACATGGATATTCAAAGATGGTTTTATTTGCACCACAAGGCTGCAAATGTCCGGGGAGCAAAGCATTGCTTTGCTAATCAACGATCTGTTATTTATCGCCTGAAGTTGTGAAAAATTAAACGGCTGCAGCTCCCATGAGATTAGACACCGAGACATAAAATGTGATAAAGTTTTCCTGGAAGGATGAAGAGGGAAAACAAACAAGAGACCCATGAGAGAGGACTGTTAAGGAGAGAAAGGACAAAGGGAGGATGCAGAAAGATGAGCGGAAACACTTCAGATTAATTAAAACTAATGTGCTTGTGTTGGAGAAGATGAGAATATTCCTGCAGCTTTGTAACGGTTCAACATGGCTGGATTTGCCCCGATAACAAGTTCAGAGATCTGCAGAGATCAGCATGTCACATTAAACTTCAATACCATTAAAGCAGGAGTCCTAAAATCCGAGGAGGGGGGCTCTGACTGGGACCTTCTTCTGAGTGAATGTTTGGTGGGTGGCCATCTTTGAAAATCCATCATGCTGACAACCCTCCATGTTAAATAAAAAAAGTTAATTCAGTAATAAATAAAACTCTCTGGCCTAATAAAGCTCCTCTTAAAAAAACTCTTTTTGGGTCATAATCTGGCAGCCAGACCACCATTCTGCTGTCATGTTGCTGAAGGACCAGTCCAAAGGAAAAAAGCATTTTTATGCACCTAAAACATGTGGTTTTAACCTAAAATAAGTAAAAACCCAACAAGCTTATAGAAAACAGTGAAAGGGTCAGCATGTAAGGATGAGCTGTTGTTGTTATGGTGATATCATGGCTCTAAATCATAAGGGAGACTATCATGATGGGAAGCCAACAAATACCTAATTTATAATCTTTATATATTCTGCAATAAACGATTTTGCAAAAACAATCAACATGATCACATGATGTCTGCAGGACAACCTTCAGTTCCTTTTTTTACTCATTTATTTCAAGCTAAAACAAATTGGATGCAAAACAAATCTCCTAAAATATGGAACTAGAACGGGAATGCACGGTGGTGTGCTGGTAAAGCAGAATAAACCTGATTTAAGCATCGCCTCGTTCTCAGCAGCACCTTTGACAGAGATGTAAACAGTCAGAATATAATCAGATAACATTAAGAAACGTGATCCAGATGATGAAGTAAAGTATGGATCCCAGTTTTACATGAATTCAGGGAATCCTTTTCTTACATATTTTGTTAGAAATGCAGCGTTAGTGCAGCTACTCTGGTGGTCTGCAGCCTTTTGTGTGTCCACCTCTGTGGTCCAATCAAACACAACATTATCTAAAAGATAAAAGTTTGAAGCTTTTATCCCTGCTTCAGAGTATCTGGATGAATTAATCAAAGATGGGTTAATGGGTTAGCACTGTGGCCTCACAGCCAGGAGGTTGCTGGTCTGAGCCTTAGCTGGAGGAGCTCTGAACAGTGACCTTTCTGTATGGAGTCCTGTTCATGTTCTCCCCTGTGTTAGCGTGTTTTTTCTGTCTCATTAAAAGATCCATTTTGCTAAACCTGTCTTTGTAGCAGTGTGTTTGCGGGTTCATGTCCAACAGATGGGCTGCAGTGAATCTTTGTGTGATTGTGGTCTTAAATCTGGAAAGAAGGGCTCTGTTTCCCTTAAAGCAGGGTAAGGTTGTACAGACAGGACATGCGGTCAGTTTTCTAACACTTGGAGCTGCTTGCTTACCTATTTTCCTGCAGCGTTCTTCTGACCAATACTCTCAAGTGTGTTGAGGTTTTAGCACACAAAACAAAACCAATGCTGGTTAAATAAATGAATTCTTTATTTCTCTATTTTCTTGATGCCGCTTTGCAGAAGTCTGGTTTGTGCTCAGATGTCTGCTCATGGCAATTACATTTAAAACAGTGTAAGGTCTGGAGTTTTACTGCTTTCAGTCTAAACAGAGAGAAACCAGCACAACTTCCTCTTCTGGTCATTTTAAAGAAAAATGTGGCAATAATTCAATAAAAGACAGATGGCACTTCAAACAGGAAACACACTGACATTTTTCAGAAATGGTTATTAAATCTGCTCCCTCATTAAATCTAAATTTCATGCATGTACAACACTCTCAGAAATCCCCTCTTTAGTAGAAGAAGAAAAGGTTTTATTTGATTTATGTGATTATGTGACTCAGTAACATAGAGATACTCATCAGCTGCTGGGAAGCAGCTCAGACGGACTGTGGAGACCAAACAGCTGCTCTCATGTTTCACCGTTCACTGCCACACTTACAGAGACACTCTGTGGACCCACTAATGTTCATGTCAGAGACAAAACGCTACAGCTCCCAGCAGAATGCTGGCTGTGTTCAGAAACAAAGCCAAACACAGAAAATAGTGTGTGTAGTAACAGCCCGCCATCCCTCCATCCATTTTCCAGCCACTTCATCCGATTCAGAGTCGCAGGTAGCTGTGGTCATTCCCAGCACCGAGCAGGGGAGAGGCTTTGTTTAAAGCTTCTTTTTAAAGTGTCTAAATGGCTGAAACACCCTCCAAAACTGAAATTTTTTTTTATCTGAAATTTGTTTATTTATTCATTTATTCAATTTATTAAAATTCTGAAATGTCTTCTTTTTTCTTTGAAATTTATTTATTTATTTATTCATTCATTTATTTTATTAAAAGTCTGAAATTTCTTCCTTTTTTCTTTTAACAATCCTTTTATTTTTTCTGAAATTTCTTCAGAATTTCTTGATCCAAACCCACTATTGGGTTATAGAATCAGTCCGCAATCTGTCTGGTTTTTATCGTTTGCCTGGTCCAACACACCTGATTGAAATGGTCTACGATGTCCTGGGTCTGCTTAGTTCTATGTACTCATTACTTCTGGTTATGTCTGCTATTGTTTGATCAACTGCATGTGAAGCCCTGTGAGACGACTTTGTTGTGATACTGAGCTGTATAAATAAAGTTGAATTGAATTATTTGATCCAGTTGAGTTGATTCAGGTGTGTCGGACTAGTTTCACAATGGCATTGTGGTGCCATTGCATACTGGCGCTTGAGGCCCCTGCAACACCCTGTCCAAGGGTTTTTTCAGCTCAGTCTTAGTCACACTGCAACAAACATGCTGCATGTGTTACATTACATGCACGGTGTGATCACTGCAGAGCAGCTTCTCTGTATCTGACAGATTTTTCTTCCATATCAGCCTAAAAATGTATCAGCTGCACCTCAAATTTCACAGTTTCAGAGCCTTAAAAAATTTAGTTTTTGTGTGATAAATATTCCTCCCACTGAGTCTGCATCGATCTGTCTCTTCACTCCAACACAGTGAAGATGCTGTAAGCAGAGGTGAGAAATGTGTTTTTATCACCACACCATTGCTCATATCCTTGTTTCCACGCTTTGACTCATCATTGCAGATCATTCAGTGGGAAATCTGTCCAAGACATTGGTCTGTTACTGGTCATAGTGTCAGTGCGTCATTAAAAGCTTTTTTTCTCATATTCGTAATTTACGTTGCTAATCCAGAGTAAAGCAGTTAAAGTAAAGCAGCATGAAAAGCTGATGCACTTAAGTGGGTAAGAAGGATGAATGTGTATCAGGGATAATGAACTTAGTGGCTTGCTCAAGAGGGTCATTTTGGTGAGGAGGTTGAAAAACAACATACCTTCTTTGAGTGTGACTAAATTAGTGGTCAGACCACATCAGGAGCCGGCCGGCCGCCCACCCAGCTTTACCGTACACCAAGAGCTTGTTTGGCTTCTAGCTGTATTGCATGTGACAGAGAAATTATTCCTGAAATCGTTTAAGCGTGATTCCAGTAAAACAAAGCATCCTGATCCAGACATTTCCACCTTTAGTCATCTACTTTTTAAAAGCTATGCTGACCGGATCATTTACAGGATTCACAAACGCTGCGCCCAAAATGTGCAGTTGAGCCACAGCCGCTTCTCTGACGCTGCATTTGGTTTTATTTCACTCTTTCTGACTCTGTGCTAAACATTTCTGATGACATCAAGGCAAACAGTTGATTCAGTGTGACAAATGAGATTTCTTTAGGGCACATAAAATGCCACCGGTGCACAATTACAGGGCACAATAGGCTTACTGTCTCCTTCTCTACAATGTGATCAAACTGTGTCAAATTCAGGAAAAAACAGAACAAACATTTAAAATGGAGTATTTTTAACATTTACAAAACATCAACAACAAACAACCCATCTCTCAGGATGGATTCAGGGTGGATCTGCACATTTAATCCTCTTTCAGTTTATCATATTACTCCTGAATCAGTTTTAACTTTCACATGTTTCGCTCAATAAGTGTGTTATTCCTCACCTTCATCACAGCAAAGCTCCGACTGTCGACTCAAACCTCTTCAGCTCCTCTTGCCTGATACACACCCCTCATTACAGCACAAACATTTACAAACATTTTGCATTCAGTGTGACTGACAGACCCACACATGCATGTCTGGAGTAAAGGTGGTGTTATGGCGCCACACGCCACAGCAGGTTGGCCTAAAAAGACATGAGATCAGAAAATGAGGCTTCTTCTGCAAGTTTAAGGTCAGGCTTCACTTATCCTGCAGAAACAAAGGAGCTCTGTTATTGAAAAAAAACAATGAATAAGTGACTGTGATTGCACTAAATTCAAATGTCAGCATGCTAACAAACCCACACTGACTATGCTAATATGCTGACCGTGTGCCAGCCTGGCAGCCGGCTAGCTTCCATCCAGCAGGAGGTAAGTATGTGAGCCTCCACACACGCTGCTTCATGTGCAGTTAAAATAAATAAAATAGATGCAAAAGTGAAGGGTTTTCAGATGATGGCTGAAGGAATGTTTGCTCTGGATGTATTTCACTCTTTTTACAGCAGTTTTAAGTCCTGAGCAACAAGTGGACAAAACTGTTAAGGTCCTGCTGGGAAAAGTCCCACTCTCCCAGACAAACCAGCTTTGTCCTGAATTATATGTAAAGGATATTCTAGATGAAGATTATTCCTGTTTATAAAACATATTAGAAAAGAGAACATACTTATTTTAATCCAAGAAGGAAAAACTGCAGTTTATCTGACAAATGATGAGATTTTTCACCCCCACATGAAAACCTATGAAATAATCCTGGAGGGAAGGATGGATGGATGGATGGAGGGAGGGATGGAGGGAGGGAGGGAGGGATGGATGGATGGATAGATAGATGATAGATTAAAGAATTTTCCTGATTAAATCTGCTTTTCACTTTTTATCCTCCAGTAATTCTGTGGTGCATAAAATCTCTCTGTATTTATGTTCTTTATATTTAAAAATGCAACTAAAACACATTAAATAATGCACTTAACGCCTGCTTTCTGTCTGGCACAGGTCAGGATGCAGACCAGGCCCTGGCTTTCAGCAGGACCTGCACTTATAGCTGAGGTAATGGCCTTGAACCACAAGAACTGGAGCAGCAAGAAACAGAGCCACGCGGTCAATTGCTCCGATTACTGAGCCATTCCTACAGCTTAACTAGGATAGGAGGTGGGACTGAAACAGGAAAATGTGTTTGCTGTGTGATTTTTACATAAATGCTGCAGAAATGCTCCTGTGAATCTTTCCACTGATCATAGAAACGGGTAACTGACTCCATGTCTCATTTCACAATCTAGAGAGCAGCTTCACTAAAGTCCAGAGAGCAGAGAGGATGTGAAAGGAAGGGAATCGTAGAAATAAACAAGATTTACAGAAAAACATTTAGTTTAGCATCTTCAGGGACAAGTGGTTGATTTGGATAAAAGTGCCCACATATAGGCTATTGCCCATAAATACCAACTACTGAATGCGAGCAATGAGGGGACGTCAACCTCTTAGCTTCTGAAAAGAGGTTCAGGAAGGACGGGTCCAGACTCTGCAGCAGGTTCTGAGTTTGCAAGCTGAGAATTCAAAATACTCAAATCTTTTCTGGGACTCAAATATGTTCATGTTTTTTATAGCCTACACAGTAATGATTTAAATCATTCAGATAAAATGTTTGCTTTAATAAAGCACAGATAGTTTGCACTATAAGAGGATAAATATCTGAAGATCTGATTTATTTTTATAAAATAATAACAATAATAATAATACATTTTATTTATATAGGCGCCTTTCTCACACTCAAGGTCACCTTACAATAAAAAACACAGCAATGAATAAATCCAAAAAATGTATCTTTCATTGAGTTATTGATAAGACAAACAGATCCTTTTGTAGCTGGTGTGTAATAATTGTGTTAATTCTGTTAATTCATGACTAATTCAGTCAAAATAGTTTATCATTATTATCCTAAAAGCAAAGTAAAAACATAGATGGACTAGTTTCCAACATTTCCCAACAAAGAAGTGTTGTGCTAAAAAACACGAGTGTAAAAGTCAAAGTGAGAACATTTGTGTGATGGTTTTGGACACAAAGCTGCTGCTGTTCTTGCACCTTTGTGAAGAACGATATTCGCTTCAACTCCCAAAACAAAAAACAAAAATCTCCTCACCACAATGCTATTTTTGTTTGTGATTTGGATGTAGGCAATCCCAAAAAGTCACATTTCAGCTGAACTCTGCTGGATTCTGGACTTTTCCATGCAGCTAATTATGGTCACGGCTCTGCTCTGCTCCGATGAAGAACAGATGGATGGTGATGTGAAACTGCCCCAGAAGAGATCAGGTCAGAAAGAATGCTGCAAAAGCCAGAAATGATGAGGCGGGCTGTGACTTTTTAAAAAAGCAGAGAAGCTGAAGGATCATAAAACGGATTTGGCCTGAACGCAGCAGCATAGTGATGACAGATGGACTATGAAAAGCTGGGATGGCTGCAGTGCCAGGCTGTGAAGTGGTGACTTCCTGGGGTCTACAGCATCATAGAAGTCTGGTCCGAGAAAATGCGGACGGCTGGGGTGCAATTTACACTTTTTTTAAAATTTAGAGATATGTTTAAATTTATGGCTTTTCTGAGTTAAACTGAGGCTCATAAAATATCCTGCAGCCGTAAAAATAAACAGTTTAACAGTTTTTCTATCTGTGCAGAGAAACAGGGCTAAATACAGTGTTTGGCTCTAAGTTGCCCTTCATGTTAGCATGCAGAAATGCTGACACCTAGCGGAGGAGTTAGGTTATTACAACCTATTCCTTCTACCCTCACATTTCTCCTCTGCAGTCACAAGGTGGCAAGATTGCACCATTCTCTTTGCATGAAGGGCAACGAACAACTTTTTCTCTGCAAAAAACTCTTTTAAACTCTGCAAAACGTCTTTATGAATATTTCAGATGACATGCTGCAGATGACCTCATGTGCCCTGTGAGATGAAGATGGAGGAACATAACTATGTGACATAATAACGCTGAATGAAACGGAGCAGTTGTGACTGTAAAAAGATGCATGTGGTCAGAAAGAATAACTAGATGCGACATGGCATTTAAACCAGGTTAGTGAAACATCCATCGCATCACATTACACTTCCACCTGATCTGGAGAAATAAGATTCACACTCACACACACACACACACTCATCCACACACATTCTATCTCTCTGTTCCCCCGCTTAAACTCCCCACCTACACACACTTTACTTCATACACACACCCACTTGTCCACATACATACATCCTCACGCACAATTCCTCACCCAGCACTCACATTCCCTCACACACATCCCTGCACACCTATCTCCTCTTCATGCTCAGCCTCTGACTTCCCCCCTCCCCGCAACCTGCTTCCCGTGAGACACTCCCAGTGGACGGGAGGACGGATGGGAAGATCTGGTAACTGGGAGGGCAGCTCAAGCAGACAATTCTTTGCATGTTCTTCCGGGTCGTCATGGAGCTGCATTGTCTTATACACAGCTGTAAAATGACACAAGTAGTGTGTTACGGGCAGAGACATCTATGGCACGTAACACAGTGTAATTTTAGGTTGTTTTTTTTAGTAATTTTAGGAATTACTGCTGTTTTATACCTTTATAACCACATTTTTAGCCCTTTTCAGATGCTTGTTTGCTTTAAACTATTAAAATCCAGTTTAATCAACACCTCAAATCATTCCTGGTTTCAGTGTGTTTTACATTCACACTCATTCAGTCCACTTTGGTGCACTTTACCGAGTCTGAAGAGCGGGCGGGCGGACGGATGGACGGATGGATGGATGGATGGATGGATGGGCTTTCCATTACTTTACAATCATGAATGACTTTTGTAGAGAAACCTCCACAATCCTCTTTATTATGATTTCCTGATTTGTGCTCATGCAGCTTCATGCATGCTGTTGCGTATGGATCTTTTATAAGAAGTTTAAAAAACACTGCAATTAAATATTCTGTGATTGATACAGATCAACAGATGATGGTTTCATCAAATAGTTTTACTTATAGATCTTCTCAAATGAGAAAAGTTGCAAAAAGTATGTTTAGTAATAGCTGTGATTAAAATCCATTCATGTTCTCTTAAAGAAAAGGTCCATGCCTCCTTCATGTTGCCATTCAGCAGAGGAAACGTAACCATTCATCATTTTACAAAAAAATGGGATTCAATCCTAAATCCTTTGCAGGTGCCGCGAGTGTTTGATTATGTTTCTCCAGCTAAAGAACACAGAAAACAACCAATTGTTTCTGTTATGGCACATCTTCACACCACTTCATATCGTCCTTTCTTGGACGGTATTACATTGGATGAAATGTCTAATTCAGCTTTTGTAGAATATTATTTGGAACATGTGGTCATATAAGTTCTTCTAAACTCTTCCGACCTCCTTTCCTGAATCATGTGGCGTTCAAAGAAAAGAGTTCAGGAAAGACAAAGAGGAGGTCTTTTCTCTGCTTTTATACTGAGCTTATGGCAGCCCAGGTGCCCCTCAGAAACTTGACTGATGGCGCTTTTCCTTTGAATCTTCTGAGGCATGTAAGTAGGCCAACATGTGAAAGGCAGGGGCCAACATGGACGTTCACATGTAATGCAGCCATGATTGATGACACCTGGTGGCACACAGGTGTAACTAACGAGCATAATCTGCCCAGAAAAAGGCAAAGTTAGAGGGTTTAGACATTCCCACCACAGTAATATCATTTCTTTATATCATTCCTTAAAGATATTCTGCTCTGCTCTGAAGAGATAATGTGTAATTCATTTATGTTAATGTCTGAATGAGACATCACAGTATTTCATGGTTTATCTGATTAAAATTAAGCTAATCTCATTTAACTGATGTTTTGGTCCTTCAAGGATTATTTTCTGTTTTATATATTATTATACAGTACAGTAATGTGTTTTAAATAATGAATATGGGAAAAACTAATAAATAAACAGTTTAAGTTTAGAGTTAAGTCCTCATTGTTCCTTACAGGTTAAGCAGAAGCACGCTTACAGGATGAGTTAGGAGAACTGCTGTTGGTTTTTTTCCGTAAAAACAATTATTTAAGCAGCATAATGTGTAGAAGCAAACGACACCATGTTGCTGAGTGAACAGAGCATAAAGAACGAGCCAGCAGTTCATTCCTTCTGCTGTGGGTCTGCATGCACATCGTCCTGAAATGTTCCAGTTTGCTGTTCGATGGGAAGGATTAAAGTGTGACTTTACAGGTTTCATTAACTCCAAAGAAAAGAAATTATACTGGGCAGAGCCCACAATAACATTTAATGTTTAATTAACTTATTAAAAAATGTTTGTATATGTTTGTGAGCTGCAGTTTGTGCTTGTTTCACAGAGACCGTAGCGATCATGCCAGCTTCAGGACGCTCTGCAGGTCATCATTACAACAGCAACTCTCATGTGAGGAAACTCACCTCATGCTACACTCTGGCTTCAGTTTGATCCCCATATGGAAGAAATTCCTGCTATAAAACATATAAAATTTACTTTATATGGTTTTAACTGTGGTAGGTTTCCCCCAGGCTTGTGCAGAAGGAAAATTGAGCCAGACAGGATTCTGCAGATGTTTATCATTCTCAGCTCAGATGTGATGTCAGAAATATTCTCTTAAAGATTTGTATTTAAATGTTGTTATATCTTCCACATTTGTTCTTCTGATAAACTTAACCTGGCTCTTCTGAAACCAGCAGCTCATGTTTGTAGCTACTTATTTCTAATAAAAGAAAAAAACTAAATACAACAAGGAAATACAGGATAGTAAATAATAATTAATGGTTTAAATAATTGTATATTAAATAGTTACAATGTATATATATATTGTATTTGTATTGGTTTATAAATATAAATATTCAGAGTAGCATACAAGTTACATAACCATAAACATAACATAAACATAAACATTTATGCTACATCTAATAATAGCTAAAAATCCATATATATATATCTATATCAATCACCTTATTATGTTCTATATCTATATGTTCTCATCTTCATGTTAGGAAATAATTGTATTCCTCTTTTAAATATGTTTGTCTGTTAATGTTCATCTCTTGCTTCAGATGGTTACACAGCTTGATACAAACATACTTTGTATTTAAAACTGGCTGACTCCTTAATATTATTCATTTTAGAAGATATAAATCTAATTTATCCTTAATGCAACAAGTTTAGTGGATATAAAATGGTTCACACTAAACCAGTAATATGAAATCTGTTGTTATAAACTGAAATGCAAGGAAATAACAAGAACAAACAAAAGTAAAGAGAAACATAGAGATATGTTTCCAAACAAGGAATAAATGGTTCCTTCAAAAGATGAAGAGGAGACACTGCTGCTTATGGAATATTCTGTAGCTGTAAAATGAGGTCTGAAGCTGATGATAACCAGATGAAAGGCTCAAACTGCTGCTGGAGAGGAAGGAGGAGAAAAGTGAGAAATCAGAGGCAGGCACAGGGCAAAGTGAAGCAGTCGGGAAGCAGACGGGATGAGGAGCGCTGACACATAACAGAAGACAAGCAACATTTTCAAAGTGGCATGGACACCATGTTTTCATGGAGTATGGTGTTAGTTGGGCTTTTTCACTGCTGCATCAAGACAAGAGTTACAGAATGCCGGGCTGGCGGTAAGTCACGTTACTGCATTACATTAAATGAGCATGTAGTCGTGTTCCTTAGCTGTATTTAAACCTCAAAATGCATTGAGAAGTTTCTCTTTATAAAAGCAAATAAGATCTGTGTGCATGCTGGGAAGTTTCCCATGCAAATATTCCCTTTGGCCAACTCCATCTGCCAATCACATGCAAGTATACATGTGGTTCAACATGCAATGGGGTAGTATCATCACCTGAGCTTCATTAGAAAGGCCTGATAACCTGAAAAAGATCTGATCTGAATGCAGAACCGCACACTGTTACTGGGTTCATCCAGAGACCAGCAAGCTGTTTTTTTGTTTTTAACATGTCTTGTCCAGTGTTGTGCTGAGCAAATTTACTTTCCCAAGAGAATCTTCCTGTATATATGTATATACAGAGATCCTCCTGGTAATCTGAATTCTTTATTTATTATTTAATTTGGATTCGTATTTGTTCCGCATGATTTACATATTTTGCTGGACTCAACCGTAAAAGAAGAGAGGACAGAAAGACAGTGAAGTGAAAAAAGAGAAACTCAAAGAGAAGAGAGAAAGACACCATTAAAGAAACTGCCATCCAACCAAACGTTATTTTATCCGCACATCTGCACACAAAACATAATTAATCTCACAGGGCTTCACAAGGTGGTTAAAGATCTACCAGTACTTCCTACACCAGAGATAAACAAGCACATATAAACATATTTATCCTGAATAAACCTAAGGAAAAAGCTCAGTGACAGTGTGATCATGCAGAACGTACGGGGTGAAAGGTGCTCGCAGAAAGGTGACTATGCCAAGGTGACCCGTACCACCCAAAGGTCAGAGACAGGCCAGAATCTCCCGAGAAATGCATTGGCTCCCCGTGCATTTCAGGATCGATTTTAAGATTCTTTTAGTTGTTTATAAATGTCTTAATGGTCTTGGG
>JBAMIG010000010.1:25525498-25539010 GCA_037177335.1 Kiunga ballochi
CTGGCAGAGTTTCATCAATCTCCTGCTTCGGTTAGGCCTAAAATTAGGTCTTTTCAAGTGACTTAGCTAACTGTCACTTGGAGCAGAAAATGAAGTAATGCCTCTGGAAATAACGGGGGCAATGTTGAGTTGATTTGCCAAACAAATGGGGGGTTCTACCATGTCTGGCGTTTCGGGCCAGTTATAGATGACTTCATAGTGGTGCATTAATACTAAGTGGTGGCAAAATGTTGACGTAAACTGAACTCAACACTGTGCCTTAGTGTAACAGCTATGTAAGAATCACATGCAGGTGTGAGGGCAGGGACCATAGCCCATAAGGATGCATGAAGCTTTCCAGTTTATGAAGAGCAACAGTGAAGCTTGTTGGGTATTTCTTATCTCTGCCATCTTTGAGCTGTCTGCAGCAAAGAGCTAACTAAGCTCATTTCTACCTAATGGGAGCTAACAAGCTAATTAAAGTTTAGCTGGCTAAAAATTGAGTTTGTGCTACACTCTCTTTCTTTGCCTTAAATCGTTGCCATGATCATGCTGAATTTAATTTTTTTTAAAAACTCCTCACAGATGTCATGAAGGAAAACATGACCGCCATATTAGCACACTGTTAATAAATCATAGTACTAACATGATGCTTTGCATTTCAAAGCTTTTTTACATATTTGTGCATTTCAAACCCTTAAAGCTCCAAAATGATGAAATATTTGCTGTTTCACAGCGTATCCTCAGCACATTTATGATAATATTATGCATTTTGCAACATGCACCACACTAGTTTTGCCACAACACTCATTTCTTGCTGTGAGGTCTCATACCCAGAACTGGGAACACCTCACTGTGGCTTGCTCCCAGTTCCTGTTGCTCCACCCACACTAAGCAGCCAGAGAAGCTCCTCCCATCTCCCCGCTCACCGCGTGACATCGCCTCAGAGCGCCTCTCCCCCGCCTACTCCCTCACCTGGAGTAGTCGGAGAGGTGGGGTCAGGTGTTCGCTTTGCCTAAGCCACGCTTAGAATTAAAGCTATAAATAGTAAGGATGAAAAATACAACTATTTTGGCTTTTTTTTCAAGGTACGATTAACACTAATAGAAGGTTAAAATTTCATAAAAGTCCATTTTGCATAATACAAGATCTTTAAGAGGGAAGGAATCTGTGTGCAGTACTGTAACACTTTTCATCTTTTAAGTACCATAACCACATAATCCAAGCTGCCACTACAGCAAAGCAGATAACTAACTCAGTGCTGCTCTTCTTTCTGCCTGTGTCTATGTGGACTCGTTGGCAAGCGGCAAAACTCTGCATCCACAAAGTTCATTATTACCTCACAGAACACTGGCACTACTTCTAAAAGGTTTAGTGTCAAGTCAGCAAGCTTTTGTATAACGTCAGGCCTGAAATGAACCTTTTAGCCCTTTGTTGTAAAACTTGGCTAAATAAAAATTTAAATGAAATTGAACATCTAACCTTTGTGATACCGAGGGCTCCGACGTTCTCGCTGTATGAAGTAGTTCCATTCCCCGTACCCCAGGCACCGGCTAGCAGACAGCCCAGTCCCTCGATACCAATACCCCTATTGATGGCGTGTTTAGGTGGGGGTGGTGCGCCAGACAACCTTGCACAAGCGTGGTAATCCCCAACAGATTCTATCATGGAGGAAATCACACCAGCCAAGATGCCAACCACCCCGGCCAGGCTCACACTCGGCATGCCCCATTGTCCTATTTGTGGTTGAACACAAAGAATTTTTCATCATTTCATGGGATTTCTTAGAAACCATCTTTTAAGCACTGTGGCAGTGCTAACATCCCACCTGGATACGGGAAAGTGAACCAGGGAGCTTGACCTATTACTTCTCCCTTTAGATCGGTGCGTGCAAGGTAACCATAATGCTCTGGATCATCAGGAAGGACGTCATAAACAGTCAAAATGTAACAGATAAGCCACGACAGTGTAATTCCTAGCAGCACCTGATGACACAAACAGGGAGATAAACTCTACTTTATTATCTTTTCTCGCTGTCCTAAGCCTAGATCATGTCTCAGAGGCAGCAAACCTATTTCCAACATACAGGGAGAATCTGAAAAATGTAGACTTGAGTGGTGTGAAGCTTTTTATCCTTGTATGTGGGAAAGGGCACGGCTATGTGGCGGAGGTACTGGGAAAACAGGATGATCAATGCCGTGGTCCTGCATGAGAAAAATCTGTTAGAAATCCACAAAGAAAGCAGAGAAACTATGCAGGTTCTTAACTGTAATAAGCTTTTCAGCCCAGGAGATTAAGACTTTACAGTAATTCAGAAAGAAATGTCTTAAAATGCAATAATTCATTTATTTGTTTTGTCCCATCTAACAAAAGCTCTTTAAAGCTTTAAAGCGGTTGTTCCACCTACATTGAAGAGATGCCCCAGTGGTTGCCAGCACTGCTACCAGCTGAGTCAAACAGAGACAGTCCAATGAGAGCAATAGTTGGAGCGATGGTGAGCGGTCCAATGAAGCGCATGAAGAGGCCGATGAGGCCCGAAAAACCCACAACCACCTGGAAGAGTGAGCCCACAATGATGGAACCCTGCAGCTAAAGACAAACACAGCAGATACGGCTTCACAAACATTCACCCAGAGGTTTCTCGCATGCTCTAAGTATCATCAATGTTTCACTTTCTGAGACATTTTGCATCATTCTATGGTGAACACATTCTGATATTTGTCTCCTGCCACCTGGTGGACATCCTTTGCACTACAGTGCACATCACAGCAGCGAGCTAGATGTTGGTTAATACATCTTACGAGACAGAAACCATGACAGGGAGTTTGTGTTTCTGTAAAAAAAAACAGGATTGTTCTGTTTTTTTTATTTATGTGTGTGCATCAGGAATTGTGTCTTTAACTTGGTATGATTTATACTTTGGTCCATGAAAGCTTGCTTTTTTATGATTTTATGATGTAAAGTTTTTGTGTTTGCATGAAAAGGGCTTTATAAATACTAAAGTTTGAATTATCAGACGGGAATAAACCATGATCATCCAAAACTTATTATAATTTATTTGCATCAGGGGTGTCCAAAGTCTGTTCTTGAGGGCCGCTGTCCTGGAGATTTTTGATGTATCACTGTTCCAGCACACCTGGTTTCCATTAAATGAACACAAAAGCAAAGTTCAGCATAATGACTGATTAATTTGAGTCAGCTGTGTTGGACCAGAGCTACATGCAAAACCTGCAGAATTGTGGCCCTCAAGGACCAACTTTGGACACCCTTGATTTCCATTTTGTCAAAGAGCCAAATAAAGACTTCAGCTTAAAACGGGGGTAGGTAACTCTGGTCCGAGAGAGCCACACTCCTGCAAGTGTTGTGAGTGTCCACGTTGCATCACATTTGACTCAGATCAATTAGTTATCAGGAGTTATGCCTGATGTGTGTTAGGTGTGTTGCAGCAGGAAAACTCACAACACGGCTCTCTCAGACTGGAGCTGCATACCTCTGGCTTAAAAGAATTCAAACAGGTGTGTCCAAAGTTGGTCCTTGAGGGCCACAATCTTTGCAGGTTTTCCATGTAGCCCTGGTCCAACACAGCTGACTCATATTAATCAGTCATTATGCAGAACTTGATTGGCTTTTGTGTTTATTAAATGGAAGCCTGGTGTGTTGGAACAGGGATATATCAGAAATCTTCAGAGCAGCAGCCCTCAAGGACTGACTTTGGACACTCGTGAATTAAATTTTTCCCACCGTTTTTATTGTTTTGGGCTTTAAAGAGGAAAGCAACAAATTCCTCTTTAGTACAGAGAACAGTTAGATTTAAATTATTATTTTCAGATAGAATAAAAGTAACAAATGCAAAATGTTAAATAACAGTCCTACTGCGTGATTAAAAAACGGTGATTGAAAGCGTGATAAGCCTTGTGACCGACATGACCTGCTTCCAGTCAGCAGCAATGACAGAAAAGTTGTGTGAAAGGTTAACTGGTCACAGTCTACTTACTGCTCTCATTCGACTCTGCCAGACCTCCACAAACTCCGGGGACGAGGCGTTCACTGAGCTGCCATTTTGCGTCCAAACGGGACATGTCCACTCCGGCATGGACAACATTGCCATGGAGGGAGCCAATAAGGTGAATGTGCCACCTTGAAGGATGGGCAATCTGGAGATAGACACGGGAGAGGGTTTTTCAGGGCTACCATTTCTTTTCCTACATTTGAGAAAGGGTTAATTCAAATCATGTGAAGATGGAGACCTTGTTATTAGACACACAGGCTGCAGTTTAAATGAGTTAGAGTAATAAACTGCTAATGACTACCATTATGCTGCTAACTTCATGATCACAATACGCATCAGGCTGAAGATGATTTCTCCAGTTAAGCATGTCAAACACTGTCATTTTTTTATTTTTTCTGGTTTTTCCTGTGGAAAGTTCGCGACTTCACCAGCTCTAGATCAGAAAAAGTACTAGTCATGGTTCGAAATGTTTCTTTTGGTTAGCCTTGAACAGAGTGCTGCTGGACATATTATTTTGCTCCCAGCTGATTCGCAGGTATTTGGAGAAAGACAAAAAAGCATCAGTGGTGCTAAGCCAGGAGAATGAGGATTTAGTGAGGACCACATTCCAAGCATAATAAGACGGAAATTCCTCAGCCAAAGCAGCTGTGACGCTGCTGTTCGGGCAAGCTGAGTTAGCACAGTTCAACTGGAACACTTTCATAAAAGTTGAATCACCTGTCAGTCACATCCAGAGTTTTACATGTTTATTATCTTCACTTCCTGTTTGATTTTCTGTCCTAATGTCTTACCTTGTTCCAGGCATTTCCATATCCTGCCCTCGTCCAGTCAGCACCTGTCGCCCCCTAATATCTTCCACCCTGCATGCCACATGTTATTTCCCCCTTCAGGTATCTTTATCTGCATGTTTTCACCACTTTGATCCCACTTTTTAGTCTCAATTAAAGGAAACTTACTTTACACCTCTGTAGCTGAGTCCTTTCTGACCCAGTTTCATAGCAGAGGTGGTAAATCCAGGTGGCACACAGTGTGTTTGGATCTACCTGTACATTTAGAACAGGTGTTTTCACTAACAGGCTTGTTTACCTGCAGATGAACTGTGCTGTTTACCTCAGCTGGTTTGAGGACTGGTCAGAACAGAGCAGAAATGTTCCTAAACGCCTTGCTGGAGCACAAAGGTGTGCCACGTCTTAGAATCGAGCACGAATGTGATGAAGCACCTCTTTGTTCACTCATTTCCTCACAGTTTAAAAGAGCTTAGGTAGGAAATCTGAAAGCCTGATCTGTCCTATTTAATAAATAAAAACGTTGCAGCTTTGTTGATTCTACCTTCTGTACATGTAGCTTACTGGATGAGAGAACAATAGGTGTGTCCAGTAGCAGTCCAGTAACACCCTTCCTGCAAGTGTTGGGAGTTTCCATGATGCAACACCGCTGATTCCAATAAGCAGGTGTGTTGCAGCAGGGAAACACCTGCAGAACACTGTGGTTGGCCACTCTGAGAGTACATTCTCTGCATCTGGAAGTTCGAAAAGGTTTTTCACCTTTTATAACAATAAGTGGTGGCTCAGTGTTTGCAGAGGTGGGCTTGGGTTTGGAATCCCTGGTGCACCAACATTGGTGAGCTGCAGTGGGCCTTTACGCCCTCCCAGCTGCTCTCCAGACCAACAATTAGTCGGTTGCATGGCTGCATTTGCCAGCTGGGATTATTGAAGTAAAAATTATTGCAATACAATTTTACATCATTTTAATTTACCTGATCATGATCTTATTGTGATTTTTGGTTTAGCTTGTTGCCTATAAACTACTTTTAATGCACTATCTGAGATGCTTTAATGTCGTATATAAAATGTCCTTTACAAAAAAATTTGCTTTGTGCCATGAAACATTTATCAATCTTGCAATGGAATATTCTTAGTTATTAACCAGATTGTCCCTCGTGTCCTTACCTAATTCCAAAAGTAACCTGCAACAACGTGCAGAGACCAGAGACAAAGAAGATGGTGCTGATGAGGTGGCTTTGTGTAAGGCCGTCATGCTGAAGGCACAACCCCTGAGACAGAATCAGAGGAATGGCAATAATCCCTCCAAATGCAGTCAGACAGTGCTGCAGAGGACGCACAAGAACAAATCAATGTAATGAACAAATGTTTATCAGGAAGGCCGTAAACAAACAAAAATGTCACACTGAAGCTCTCATGTGACACCAGCATGTTGACATTGTTACGTAACATTAGAAGCCATGTTGCATGCGGGTCTTTTCTGTTGTGAGACACACCTGTGTGCCCAGGAGGATGCAGAGGTACCAGGGAGGAACATCTGTCACACAGTAAGCCAGTTTGTTACCGTCCTCATTCATGGAAGAGTCCACATCCTCTTCAGTGTCGGGTAAATCACAAAAGCCCTCCAGCTTTGATTTGTTCCACAGAAAGACAAGCAGAGGTCAGGTAAACATGCAGGCGGGATGCTCTGAATGCCAACGTTTGCTCCTCCAGATCCACCATCCTGCCACATTTAGGTATGTTGCAACACATCTGAATGTCATGCATGTGATCCAGCTCTGCAGAGTCCTGGTAACAAGCCATTCGTATCATTCAGCTGTGTTGGACAAAGGTTGGACCTAAAAGTTGCAGGATGGTAGATCCCCTGCTCTGATTCATACAACAATAACATCTGTGTCTGTAAATGTCAGCAAAAGCTGCCAAATCTTTCAATAAATTTGAAAAAAAGAGTGAAAAACAGTTTATGGATTTTAGTTATTCATTATTTTTATAGCTTTATATTTACTGGAACGTTTGAAGCAAATACAATCAGTTTCATGGAGACAAATGAGGAAAGTTTGTCTCACCAAACAGTGAGCTGCTTGTGTTTCACTAATGCGATTTTATGCACACCAACATTAACAAGCACTTCATTTTTGCACCACTTTGCTGTTCTAATACTCACAGTAAGCAAGATCTACTTTCTCTTGTGACACATTAATGAAAAATCTCAGAGCACAGCTCTCATCATGTACATTCACAGGGACAAACAGTCATTATCACTGAACGGATTCCCTCCATGTGGAGCCAGATGTTAAAGAAAACAAAGTTTAACTCACTGCAAAGGCGTAGTTTTCAAGTCCATTTCCCTCCTTTTCTGGAGTCATGTCAGTATCGGGGTTTAGGTGTGCTGGCTTCTAATAGGAAAACTGGAAACAACACATAAGCAGGAAGGGAGTAAAAAAAAAACTGGACCAGAGCATCTGACAGAGGCGGAAGAGAGCTGGGAGGTGGAAGTGCGGGTGGGGTAGACAGCGTGGTGAGAGATTTCAGACATGGGACTGCAGCGCTTGTTGATAGAAATAGGTCCAAGCAGCTGCTCATGTGAACCGAATTACAACAGTAACAGCAGCTGACCAACCAGCGTTCAGCAGACAGGAGATATTTTCTCTGCTTCGCTCTGAAAAACAGCCTCTTTGCTCTGTTTTAATCCCGTAACGACAAACATTTGGGCCAGTGGTTAACAAACTGAGAAAGGAAATGTGCGTAAAACCAAGCTGAATAACAGTGAAAGAAAATTCAGCAGAAAAGAAACTTGTTTTTATTTCTCACCTCTTTCACACACTTTCATTTTCATTTGCCTTCTCCATGGTTAAAGGTCAGGGTTTCATTTGTTCTGAGGGGATTTATCCTTTTTTAAGGGTTATAAAACTGTTATGAAAGGCTGACAAAGCATAAAGCACACACACACACACATAACTGAGAAGTTTTATCAGTGGGATGGAAAGTCATCCCCCATTCTGCTTTTTTTCTTCATTTTTAACAACAAATATTTATATCTAAGCTTAAAAACGTTCATGACAATCACATGTTTGCAAATTATCACACAGCTTAAAGCTGAAATTGATGCACGGCTGCTAAAAGTTCAGTAAATGTTAATTTCATTTCCTAATTTACTGTAAAACTCTGTCTCCTCCAAATGTCATTAGCTGAAATTTTGTTATTAAGCTAAACTAAGTGTTTGATAGCAACCCGCATCTGTTTAACAGGGCCCAGGCAGAGGTTGTTCAGCAGAGGATGCTCACTGTCACTCCGCTGGCACTGCATCTCACAGGAGGCCCGTTAACACATCCAGGACCGCTTCAGAGACCGGGGACAAGAATAGACACAGATAAGTGTTACAATGAGCTGCAAAATGCTTCATAGATGTTTGTTCAGGCATTGTCCTACAGGTGGGAAAATTATCAAAGTAAAATGGCTGTAATGTCCAAAGACCTCAAACCGATCTGCAGACATCTTCATCCTGATACGTTAAAAGGGATGAACAAGTCAGCAAAGCATGGAAATGTGAAACTTGGGTGTGTTTGCCATGCAGGAAACAATCCGGCTGTTGCTTCTGTAAACTGCAAACAATCTGAGTAAGAAGCAAAGAAATGAAAATACTATGAGAAACATTTGTTATGGGCAGTGCAAATGCAGGAAATGAGAAAAAAATAAAGGAGAGGGGGGGAGGGGGGTTACTAAACAGAGTAGTTCAAGAAAATTGAGTTCACATGCTACTCGCTTTGCAGTCGTCGCACTGAGATTTCATCAGGTCTCCTCTGTGTGCATGGGACCATGCGGTCCATCACGTGAGGTTGCTAGGCAACCATTACAATCAGTAATGAAGCATGTTCAGATACAGAACATGTGCTACTTTTTAAAGACCTAAATATTCATTTTATTTAAGTCTAAATTAAGATTGGTGAACATAACAAAGTCCTCTGACACTGTGTGGGAATGACTGAGGGCAAAGACACGTTTATGCCTCTAACCTCGTTCCTAATCAGTTTGTGCATCTGGACTCATGATCACATGAAGCTCCGGTAACATAGCTTCAAACCGTGGGATGAGTCACTTTGACTACTGGAATCATTTGTTTGTTAAAGAATGTAAAAACGAGTTGAATTAATTCAAAGACATCATTTTAACGTATAAAACTGCACTTATTAATATCTCATTTTAGAATAGCCTATTTTACGGCCATAAGAAGAAACTTTCATTTCACATTACCAGTAATAATACAGATCATTTTAGCCTGATGTGAAATATTCCATTACCATGAAATCTTACATGTTTTCTGCTAAATGCAAAACAATGTTTCAACAAGCTGAGCTTCATTTTTCATTGATAAGCTGGAAAGAGGCTTAATACGCTGCACATGCACCAAATTAAAGGTCATGCTTCCTACATGGTCATCCTGTCTTCCAGGAAGGGACTTTCGGTTTAATACTGGCTTAACAAATTCATTATTATGTCATATGACTTGTAAATGATGAAGAAATCTTTGCATTCTTGCTTATGTTGATGTGATGCACTTAGAAAAATAAAGCAAACACAGAAGCTGCAGGCTGAGACGGCAGCAGTAGGTGCATATACATCTTTCATGTCTGACTCAAGCTTGTAAAAGTTTCTTTTATTTCTGACCTGCATGTGTTTATAAGTGTGAGGTTGTTTGTTAGGCCTTTCATCCTCTCTGCTCGTGCCTGAGTAAAGTGCGCTGCAGACCAGGAGAGAGACAATCTGAGATGTCTCTCATCTGAGAGACAATCAAACGGAAATTAAAACAGAGTTCATGTCTAACTCTAAATTTAGATTTAATTATGATTAAAACATTATTTTTTTGTAGTATTCTTAACTGAGTTATTTACTCCTTTTTTTTCATCCAGATGTGTAAAAGCTGGTCTTTACTGGGATGACTTTAAAACCAGAAAGGTTCTCCTTTATTTTATTTTATTTTTTGCAGATTCTTTTCTATTTCTATCTAAACTTTTACAGGAAACAATGCTTTAAAAAGAAAGATAGTCTTTTCTGGAAGACCTGCTTCCCTGGGGGAACTAATCCTGACCTGAATGATGCAGGAAGACAACCTGCATCTGCAGAGGAGCTCTTACAATCTGTCACCACTAGATGAAGACAAACCCTGACTCGCTGTGATGCCTGCACGTCCTGCTGTGTCCACCTGCAGGAGATTACCTGCTGAGCGAAAGGGCGCGTTTAATGTTAGCCGTGCGGTGAATCAGGTGATAAGAATGAGGATCTGCAGCTTTGCTCTGCTGTAAAATGAGTTGTGATCTGAGGCTGGTCCCACAAAGCCATGACAAACCAGAGCAAATCTAAAACAACTTCACGAGTGATGAAAAGCAGAAGTGGACAGTTATGATGACACATGTCCAACGTAGCTGCTGTTCTGATGCAGGGGAAAGTTTCAGGAGATTCTGATTGCTGAGTTTACCTATATGACAGTCCCGCGCTATCAGTCGCTCCTCCTCCTCCTCCACCATGTGATACAGGTCAAACATAGGCTGACTGCGAGTTAGGACACCTATATGTCTTCACTTTATAGAGCAAAGATTGCAACAAGAGTTTTCTCCTCTTTTTTCTTGGACACAAGATTTTTTACCACTCAGTTTGATGACTTCTGTGCTGATGGCTGGGGAGAGATTTCTGGAAATGTGTGCAAGAGGACACAGAGAAAAAGAGACATGTGAGGATCGGGAAAGGGGAACTCAGCAACATAAAAGAATATCTCATTCGATTGAGGATATTCTCAGGCCAGCATGTGTGAGAAAAGAGAGCAGTGGCCATCGAAACTGGTCTGTAATAAAAGAAAACACACAAGTTTCCAACAAACACTCATGTACAGGTAAGTTTTTACCATGAATTTTAAGAAAAATATCTTTTAAATACAGTAATTAAGTGTATGTCAAAATATTGTGTCTGCCAGAAGAAAATCTACATGTCAGGCTTCATAAAGAGTCTCCAAAGTCCAGCACACACAGTGAGGCTTTCCACCTGTTTCACAGAAAATGAATAAAGGTTTTTCATGCGGGTAAGATGACAGTGACCATGTGTTCACAGTTCAGAGGAAGACGAGGCAAAGCAGAGTCACGTTCACTCCACTCCAGGTGCAGGAGCTGGAGGCAGTTTTTCATCAGACTCACTATCCAGATGTCAACACCAGAGAGGAGCTCGCGTCCCGGCTGCAGCTCACCGAGGGACGAATACAGGTCGGACATGTCCTAATGCCTTCGTCCTTTCTACAGGAATGACTTACAAATCATCTGATATCTGAATCATCCCATTAAATCTATTAAAAAATCATTGATGTTGGAAGAAAAAGAACATAAAATCTTAATTTACTCTGCACAAAGCTTTTTATTTGGTCCCATTTGGGGCTTTAAATTTGACCCAAACTGTGATTTATATTATGTTCATTTTTGCAGATGATTGATCAGTAAATACAGTAATGATCTTCAATCAGATGCTTGTTTAAAACATTAACATCCTGATTATTAATGACAATATTAGGCAAATTATACAAAAGGTTATTGTGCTTTTTAGTAATGTCTTTACTTTAATTCTGTTGCATAAAAATTGCACATTTTTGGAACATCTGTTAGTTTCAGCTGGTGGGTCATTTACACACACACACGCACACACACTTTGATGGTTATAGGTCTGAATTTTTAAAAGATTTAGAAAGAATGAACAGCTTATTTGCTTTATAGGGTTACTTTAACCTAAATCTTGTCCTGATAATAATGTGATTTCATGGTATTTCTCTCAGATCTGGTTCCAGAATCGCAGAGCAAAATGGAGAAAGACTGAAACACTGAAGGAAATCGAGATGATGACCAGTCAATGTTTACATTCAGCTAATCATCACCGGCTTTATTACGAGGTATTCGGATGTAAGACATGCAATCAGCTGCTCGCAGTGTGCTAACATGAGCACTGTGTTTCTCTGCTGCAGGCGCTTTGTTGGCTGCCATGCTGCTCACCTGAGCGTCTTCAGGCAGGGCTGTACTACTGCTCCACAGCTGCACCGGCTCTGCTGACCAGCAGGACACTGAGGACTCAACCCTTTGTTTAAATCAAATGTGACAGAAATTATTTTAATGGCTGCACAGTGTTCAAACATAATGTCTGATTTTTTAAAAAACATGTTACATTTACATCATATGGACAAGTTTAAAAGAGCTGTTTTCTTTTTCATTTAACAATAAAGTTTATTCAAATGACATTTCTCTGCATCTCTTTACATTTAAAGACGTTTTGATGTTGTATGTGCACAAATTAGGATTTAAAAGGTGGAGTTATGCTTATCACTCCGTCCTCAGTGGGACGAACTGAGCAGAACTGCAGCCTTTATGTGTGGAGTTTGCATGTCCTTCTCTGGTACTCAGTCTTCATCCCATCATCAAAAGCATGCATATTTGGGTTATTGATCACTGTAAATTGTCCCTCAGAGTGAGTGGTTGCCTGTCTCCCTGTGTTGGTCCAGCAATGGACTGTAGACCACACCTGGATACTCTGAATTGTTTTAAGTTGTGAAAAAATGAAGGAATAAATATTTTAAAGCTTCTTCCGCATGGCTCTTACTGCTATCGATGCTGTTATTGTGCAGGAAAGCATTCAGGTATCTTTCATGACGCCGCACCTCTCTGTCAGAGATAAGATACAGTGCTGCCATGAACTTTTCACCTGTTTGACTTTCTGACAACCCCTGCTTATCTTAATTTGGGCTTGTAAACTCAGGTTATTTGCAGGTCAGCCTGGTGATTTGCAGGATGTGTTAAATCAGTTCAAAGGAAAATATCAGCTGCAGCTATTTCTGTGTACTGGGGAGTGGAAACATTGAGCTGCAATGAAATTCACAGCACAATAAACACTTTGTCTGTTAATGTTTGGATATTTTTGGGCTTCTTTGCACAGTAGCCCCCTCCGAGCTTAAGCCAACATTTAAAGTGCTGTTTTCCTTAAATCTCTTTGCTTCTGACAGTTGTGTGAACAGCTTGTGCTGCCTTTCTCTCTGACTCGTTACATAAGCCAATTTTTAAATAATTAGCAATTCTGAGAAAGATAACATAACACTACCTATAATATCAATTCAGTAACTGATTTTACTGTACCACAGCTGATTAGAGGCTCTGGGAACAGTTAAACTTTTCACCCCGTCATATCTTCCTTTATGATATGTGACAGATTTTACAGCTGTCCCCGTAGCCAGAGTTAAATAAGACAAGAATAGTTGGTGTGAATCAACTTAAATCCTCCACCAGATGAGCATTTACAGTTTTTCTCAGTGGCTTTGGTGCATTTCTCACATCACTATTTACATTTTCATTTAGTTCAACCTCCATAACATTTAATCAATTGTTCACATCATAGTAGAAGTTTCTAATTCCTTCCAACTAATTGCAAATGGACATGCATCACCTGCTTTCATATTTTTCTCTGCTGTTTGATTATATTATCATTTGCTAAACTCAGTCAAAATTAACTTTACTTGTGAATGTTAAATAGTCATTCCATATAAAACTAACAGTCCTCATTTCATTGCTTGAGTCATTACATACAAAAATGTTGAACTAGTTGTCAAAATCTGTCAAGCAAAAACCTTTTTAAAATAGTATTTTTTTTGTCCCTAATTGAACAATTTGTCTCAATGACCTCAGCTTTGACTAATAAGAAGGGGATAAGCATGTTGTTGTTTGGGAT